>QOCX01001624.1:7780-30748 GCA_005959815.1 Sarcophaga bullata | reverse complement strand
GCAACAGAGGCTGGCTTACGTTCGAACAGATGGTTAGGTTAGGTGGATGATTAGCTTATGAAATATGCTAGTCTTTTAGAGTATTTTCATAATGTTAGTCTACTTTTGTTCTGTGTTCTTCTAAAATATCTTTCTATTGCGTTCTAAACTTAATCAAATATCAAGAAACAAGCATAATCCCTGCTCATTAAATAGTTCCAACTCTGCCAGAATCTAAATGTCGATTTGGTTGAAGCGTATCTAATGCAGGCTGCAGATAAAAATTTCCAATTAGGCCGGCATTACATGTTCTCATCATATCTTATCCCACTCTCTCCATAAGCATTATATGTTCTTTCAATTTGTTTTTTTAAATTTTTTATGCAATTTGTTGTTTGAAATTTCCTCCTCTTTTGTTTCATTTCTTTCGTTCAATAACTCCTTTTTCTTGCATATATTTCCGCCTTCATATAATCAACTGTTCACAATGCTTGTTGAGACTCAGGAGCATGAAAAAATTCTACGATAAAAAAAATTACAATCAAGAAAAACAAAAGAATCTGACGGCATCGTATAGAAATTAAATTAAAAAATATTTTTCTTCTCTTCTTTTTCTTTTTCTTCGTTTGTTTTGCTTTGTTTTTCTTTTGTGTTTTGCTTAGCAGTGCAAAAGGTAAAAATTTGCAAAAACATGTGAAAGCAAAAGGCAAACCTCAGCATGGCAAAAAAAAAAACACACACATACACATACACACACACACACACACACACTTTCTAAGACAGTCTAGTATATTGAAATGAAACCAATTGAAGTGTTTTTCAATTTCTCTTTGACGGCACAGCAATTTTAAATTTTTCCTTTTTTTTTCGTTTTTGCAAAAACAACATAAAAATCAAAATAAATTCGATGATGAAAACTGTGCTTAAATACGTGACTTTTTCGAAAAAAAAAAAATTCATTGAAATTGGAGAATTTTGATTGTGTGTTGGTTGTGTTAATATTTGTGATTTTTTTTTTTATTTTTTATTCCATAAACTGATCAAATATACGATGCAGAGAGGGAAAGAGTGTGTGTTTTTTTCTTTCAGTTTTTCTTTCTCTTTTTTTTTAAGCAACATGTGGAAACATTGTTGAGCAGAACACAAACAGCTGCATAAATATTGCATAATTTGCGGAAAAATTAAAAAAAAAAAATTGAAATAAAGAGCACTCATCGAAATATACTGAATAAGACATGATGAAAATATTAGATGTGAGGCCAAGGTTCGAAGCCAGGTCAGATTGGAAGCCTCTCAGCAAGTTGGCAAGTAAAATTGCACATGAAAAGTTACGAATACTTGACGAATCAATGCAATAAAAGGGATTTACCGTTTACCAAGACATTCGATAATGGAAAGATGGCTTCCGTTGGGTCTTGCGGTCGTACTGATGACATAATGTAACCGTGAATAGTTTCTGTGGAGAAGGCTCAAGTATGGTACATTAGTGGTTATAAGTTGGTAGGTTGCAGGCAATATCCGAGAACAATCAGTTCAGCTTTTAGAAAGTCATTCTCTTTTTGGTGTCTGACCAAAGACATTTTAGGTAAAAACTGACGCCATCTGTTTATGAGTAGAAGAATATCTCTATAGGAGGATTAGAGGAACTCTCTAAAGATCTTTAATGGGCAATAACCACCTCAAAAATGGTACGCGATAGCGAAAACCTTCTTCTTGTGATCGTTCTTGTTCTTTAAAATGGAATTCAAACTTTGAACATACAAGGTGGCTACATAGATCTTCTTTTATGTAGTCTATTACGTGTAGAGCTTAAAATATTTAATCTTCTGGTGGCTCAAGAGAAATTTAAGCTGCTTGGAAATGCGATCATAGTAGTCAACCACACACAGAAGCACCAGAAGTAATATCAGCATGACCTTCGAAGATTTCGAAGGCTTTACCAATTCTTGATTTAAAATTTTTTTATCCAGAAGAACGTAGATGATTTAAAAACTTATTGAAATTTCCTTCAACAATTTAAAAGCACATTAAAAACTTGTTCTCATCAGTTTCTCTTTTTGAGATAACACACTTGGTGCCTATTTTGAATAATTTTTCTAGGTTTTTTTTCTAGGTTATTTTAATTGCCTTTAAAAACGAATTTTTCCTAAAGAATCCTTAACATGCGTGACTAGAATAACTTGATAGATAAACTGGCACTTAATGTATGTTTTTAAAACATTTCCTTTTGGTTTTTCATTCATTTTCATTTCAATTTTTTTTTCTTTTGTTTTTCTTTTCTTTGTGTTGGCTTATCTTAATGGATAGCATAGCACAAGACTGTCTACACACGTCTAACTTTTCCGGCCATCACTTATCAAACAAAGGTGGTGTTGTTTTGTAATAAATTTTCAAAATAAATTTTAAATAAAAAAGAAGAAGAAAAAAACGTATTTCAAGAAATAAAAATGCAAAGGATTAACTTCCAAAAACACCTGTTCGGTGCGAGCAACAAGCAACAGTAATGAGTTTAGAACACCCTTTCAACATCTGTTTTCGGTTGGATTTTAAGACAAGACATGTGAAGTGTTTGAAACAAAGAAAAAATACAAAAGATTCTGACATTGAATAGACGCATTAAGGCGGAAACAGAAGATAAATTTTGTTTTAAAAATTTTTTTAATTTTTTTTTTTTTTTTTGAAGAAAATGTGTTGAAAATGATGAAATTTTTAAATTTTGAAGATAAAAAAATAAAATTTTTACGAGAATAAATTAATGTCAAGTAAAGCTGACCCAATTCCATAATGAATGGAGAATAAAAAAATCAAAATTCATATTCAACTTGAATTCAATTTAAAATCGTTAATATTGCAAGCTTCATGGCAGCCTACCATGCTCAAGATCTTTTCAGTGTGTGTTTATTTCTTTTTTGTTGTCGATTACTTTTCAGAAAGAAACTTTTGTTATTATTAAGGAACTTTTTAATACATCACTCAGCTACTAAGCATAGACTTTTGTCACAAATGGACTTTAAAGGCTCACTACTCATCACTGAATGTAAGCTCTATTTATAGGCTCCTTTTGTTTTATGTCTGTTAACATCATGATCATTCTATGGAATTTTTTTTGTTGCATTTTTGATCTTTGTTTTGTTACCTACTCATAAAATTCCTATTTATTTGTTTGTATCATTTCATTTTTACCGTACTATGTGGGTATTTGTTGTTGTCTGTGTTTGTCTCGTTTGCTTATTTCCATTTACGCCATAGTGAGTGATAAGACAAGCCCAATTACTGAGAACATTGCGGAATTGTACATTGCGATAATCCACTTTCAGCATAAGTCTTTCAACAACTTTCAATGCAAACCTTGCATTCTTTGGTCCCCTGCCTTTATATTTCCTTAACGTTTCAGCTTCAATATATTTTCCAGACAAGATATTGCATCAACAGAAGTTCTTATTAAAGTCTGGAACAAAAACACGGCTTATTTGCAATTACTTTTCCCATTGACGTGATTATAATTTTACTTTTCTGTTCTCGCAAGTTTGTTTTTTTTATGCTCATTCACTATTAAAGCGTTTGCTATGCCATGCATCTTTATATTGCTGGTAAAAACAACATACTTTCAGACTGCATTAGAATACATAAACTGCAGCATACTTTTTGCAACTCTTGCTACTGCTTATACATATGTATGTATGTGTTTCCATGGATAAATAATTGTAAAATGTACTCCACAATATATGTGGAGTACGGTATATACGTCGTACCATATTGTATATTTAATCGTACGCATTGAATTTCTAAAGATTTCCCTTGCAGTCATATTGAAGAGAATATTGGAGAATACGTTTTAATGTCTGCAATTAAAATAAATGAATTCAATGAAATGCAATGAAATGCAATGAAAGCTTTGAAATGCGTTGAAATGCTATTCGAAACGTAAATCGAATACACTTGACATACAAATCAAATTAATTTTCAATGAGAATCTACAATTGAAGTCAAATGGTATTCATTTTAATAAAGGCTTCATTTGCATAAAAGACGTAAGCTAGGCAGAGAGGGAGAGAAAGGGAAAAATGGAGAGCATGTATTTGTATTTGTATGCGTGAATTGTATTACAAATATTGTATAATAAACCTTTAATTATTTATTGATTTGATATTTTAATTAAAAAAACAAAAAAAAAAATGGAAATAAAAAACAAAAATAATTGCAAATTAATTTGAATTAAAAATAAACAAATACAATGACATGCAATACAAAAGACAGGCTAAAGTCATTCAAAACAAATACACTTCTTGCTAACGGCGGCTGTGGATTTTTAATTACGTATACGATATGCAGGAATACTCCTATGTCTCTACAGAAGGATGGGAGAATGGTAGATGATTATGCTGTCAGAGATAGAAAAATTGCTGAAAGAGAGATGTCTAGAGTATACAGAGACGACGTTTGCACTTGTAGCCGTGGCAATGAGAACATGTTCTATATCGACGCTACAGACTGTGTTGAATTTGGGCCCGTTACATATTGTACTCTGGTCTAGAACTATGGTTAGGATATTGAGGACAAGACTACCAAGCTATTCACTAGAAGAGCCGACAAAAAGAATGATTTTTCTTGACTATCCAAAGCGGAGCCAGTGAACGGGTATACGCTTTGCAGTGAACCTGTATCGTAATAGTGAAAGCAATAATTTGGTTGCTATGCCACGTACTCTTCAGAGAGAGAGAGAATATACAGTTCACGTCAAGGATATACAGAAAGCCAAGAACGTTTTTAACATCCCAAAAAAGAATTATTCAGAGCCCATTTCTGAGTTTCTTTCAAGCAAAGGTGGCTGGAGATTCAAATGGAAAGATAAATGACCAGGCAGAGCTGAGGCCCAGAACATAGGATATACGAAGGATATACGAAGCAATTAGCAGGCAGACATGCTTTCTAGGAAACTAACTTTCAAGCCACTAATGAGCCGATATTAAAATGGAAAAATGAAGCAGCTAGTTAGGGTCGATTGCCAGGGCGTGTGATAGTTCAAGCTAATCAGTAGGTAGATTAGCTATCTTGGCAGTAGATCAGCTTTCTTTGCTGACGAAACCAGAACCTTTCTATAGAGCAGCAAGAGGAGCTTGGTACGCTACACTTAGTGAAAGAATATATGATAAGAGGTACACTCTCCTATCAATCAGAGATTTTGTTGGTTGCGTACAATCACAAGTGAATTGAATTATTCATTCGGAAGTAGGCTAACGATGGTAAGAGGCTTTAGGCTCATTTAAGACCAATATGTACACTTCGTCCTTAAAAAAAAGGAATCACCAGGGTACATATGTGAAATACATACGTGAAATCAGTGCATTTTTGAAGGAAACAGAAGGATATCAAGTAGTAGATAGGAACCGAACACAATATTGGCCGAATAGCATTAGGATTTGGACAAAAATTTCAAGTTCAGGGGAGTATAATGAACTGTCTGATCCTGGTACTCCACCACACAAAACTAAATACACTAAATATCCTTTAATGATAGCAATACTGGCCATTAAATCTGTAAGGAATGGGTAGATAACATCTAAGACTCTTCTAGAATGTCGACTGTCTCTAAAGGACTCAGCGATAGGATATATCAATACAAAATTAATGGCTTAGCTAGTCTACTATTTCTAGTTTCAACGGCCAAATAGATCATTTAACCACGATGTTGTATTTATTTTGAAATCCTTTGCTATCTTAAACGAAATTCTTCAATTTATTTGCACATAATCATAGTGTATCCCCATACCCCATACCCCATACTGTGTATGTTAAACTAATGTTTTGTTTTTATTTTTGGTTGTTTTCTTACAAAAGTACAACGCACCACATCCCCACCCCTGGTTCTTTTTGTTTTTCTATAGTAATGAAAGGGTCATAATCTGTACAATCCGATATAAAAAATATAATTTAAATTCATTTAAGTTATAAATTATTCAAATGAACATTAAGCCATGGGGGCAGGGGGGGGTTATGGGCCTATGCCATAAGATTTCACCGTCACAGATGTTGCTTAATATACGGAAACTTAAGAAAGCATAAAAGTAAAGAAAAATAAGAAAACAAAGACAAAAATAATAGAAAAAAGGGTTTTTTTTGACATTATTTGCCAACTCATGGAAAATCAATCAAGTTTTTTGGGGTGTACGACAACAAACAATATGGCTTGAAAATGACTTAAATGTTGTTTCAATGGATTTGTAAAGAAAACTTTTGTAATTTGTTTTTGTTGTTTGTTAATGTTTTAAATCTTTGTTTTAATCTTTAGCATCTGCATACTCGTTTACTGATATGCTTGAATGTTGAATGAAACTTTACGTTTCTACGTTGTTTACTACAAAACTTAAGGTTTTAAGAGCAACTTATAACAATAAAAAAAAAAGGAAGGACGACTCCACCTTCAATCGGATTCTACCATATCTGAATCATATTTTTTGATTGTATTGAACAAATCAAAGAACGTTTTTTAACATCTTATGCTCAGACTTTTGTAAATATAATGATCATTTTGAGATTAACCTCTCTGTTGGCTGTCCAGGCGATTTAAAAATCTGCTCTGCTTTGTTAATGACGTTGTGTGTTCTCTTTTAAGTGAATGTTGGGCCACTGTTAGCCCACTGCACCACACAAAAACATTTATGCCATTATACGTGGCTTTGGACTCTTGCCAATTCTATGGTGTAATACAGCTGTCATTTTGAACAGGTAAAAGGCTACCGCTGAATTGACTTTAAACGAATCCTTATCAAACTACATATTAAATATCTTGGA
This sequence comes from Sarcophaga bullata, assembly GCA_005959815.1. NCBI lineage: Eukaryota > Metazoa > Arthropoda > Insecta > Diptera > Sarcophagidae > Sarcophaga > Sarcophaga bullata. The sequence continues at coordinate 23,977 of QOCX01001624.1, read as the reverse complement.
CAAGATCTAGGCCAATGTTGGTTTCCAACTAAATGAGACTTTGTCACTCAAAAGACTAACACGACATCGTATCACATATCTTGTCTGTCGATTGCCATCGTCGAACGTTAAAATATCCCCTAAATTTACACATAGTAAAGTCGAAATCATTCCGTATTACATTTACATATGAATTCACTTCATCTTTCTGTTTACAGCTTCACCACAACGTTCTCATGGTGCTAGAACCTACAATAAAGGCATTTCGAATATCTCTTTACTCGTCTAGTAACACTATGGCGATCTAGGTTAATCTTTACGTGTGTTTACATACTCTCTATATGGGGGGGCGGGTAATCACAATAGCACACATTTCATTTCGTTTGAACACCTCTGATGTAGTGGATCGAAAGCGGACAGTCGTTTCCAGCAACATTTAGCCTTGTTAGAATATTGGAGAAACAGTTGTGACGACTACAGCATTCTAGAACCTATTCTCGGCACTTTAGTATGCGGTTGTCGATGAGTGGAATAGACTAACGATTTGTCGATTGTAGAGAATAACATTTGCGCGTGGCGCCCGACTCCGTTTAATGTATAGGCTTCAGTCTAGTTGCGCACCTCCTGATTTACACTCTTATTAAGTTATGGTGTTTGTGGACAGATTGTGTATTCCCTGATTTAGATCGACCTGCTCTGATACGTTGTCAAAGGTTATGGTCAACCCTGCTGGCCTCCTGTTACATGCATATATTAATCTTATACCACGCGGGTCTCTCTTCCGAATGACCAATCATACTAACGATGGATTTATAGAGACTAGAGCGTGAGATTCGAGGTCCTGATATTGACAGAGTATAGTGGTCTTAGATATATGAAATACACCACCAATGTAAATGTAGTAGGAATTCATCTGAGAGGTATGAAGCATTTGGCGTAACGCCTTTGTGTAACCATCGGAGAATCGGGAGGTATTACCTTGTTGTACCGACCATATCCAATGGGACAAAAGAGAGCGAGTTTTGGACAGACACTAAGACTCGTGGCAATCCAACTGACAATAGATATAGGAGAGATCGCTTCGGGATTCGCGCATAAATACTATACGGGACTGATCTGAACGCGTATCGCGCGTCACTTGACTGTAACACCGAGACCAGCGGTTCTTTTAGAGTCCAAAATAGGAGAGCAAATAATGATGTGATTTGTCGAATGTCTATGTTAGCGAAGCAAATGGAACAATCAATCCTCACTCAGAGATCAGAATGAGGAGCGAGACCTATGATCCGAAACCTCTTATAACGATATCAAGAGTTAGGCGAGCAGAGGACCTACAGCATCTGGGTATATAATCGGGAACAGTCAAAAGCTTGTTGTAGCCTCCAAACGCAAATGAAGACCGAGTTGTTGGATTCGAAGACACATATGGAGACGAAGGAACGGGAGGCACATGAGGATGTAACACTACATTAGATACCCTTTATAACAGCAACGCAGCGAATCTAACTGAGTCTGCGCAAAGGGCAAATTATGCCACGTGTAATGATATAGTAGGTCTCAGCTGATTCGGCGCTTTATCTAACTTCGAGACTCAGAGGGCCTTGTCACAATGCAACAGACTTGATTAACGTGAGGAAATAATCATATGAATCCGACAAGACAAGCGCTATTGTAGAATTGACTACATAAAATGACGGCGTAGCATTGCTCATCTAAAAGTTAATTGCAGGATTTCTACAGTGAGAGCATACAGAATGTGAGCGCAGGGCTATCAAGAATTACGATAATGGCCTATAGACTTGTTGATGGATATCGGCACAATGAATTTGGCAGTAAAAAGACGCAAAGTCAAACAAGCACGTCGTATGCGGAAGCATAAATATCTGAGAGGAAGAACGTTGTAAGACGCAATACCACAACAAACTGTTATACTAGAGCAGAAGAAACTAACATAGAAAATTATAGTTATAGCAACGAAAACCATGAAGCTGTTCGGCGGGGTCTATTCCCGAGTCGCATGTGATCGGGATTCTGCATAAAAGACAAACGAACAAGAAAGAAAACTTTATAAGAAGCCCCAAACATTTGGATGCGCTACTTTCGGGCGAAAGTGCGTATACTGTCCGCAGTATATTAAAAGTAATTTTATATGTGGTACAGCGAGACAGGACTCGATAGCGAAAAATAAACAATGCTTTAGCTGATAAGAGATCGATGAAATGAACCTCTTAGAACGTATGAGAAGAAGAGAACTTAGGAAAAAAAATCGAATTTTTTTTTTTTATGTTTACGAGTTTGTTTAAAATTTATAAACATTCTCTATTCTAAAGATGATCTCGCCAGCGAGGTTTCTCGGTAAACCGACGTGTAACTGCCTCTAATATTTAATAGGAAGAAGGGAAGGTTATGGAGAAAGGGGCGGGGGAGGTCTGTGTGCCCATAGTAGCCTTTTAAATGATACTCGTACCATAAGCTGCAAAGTGTTCAGTAGCCATAGCCATCGTATTACAGATGGCCCAGATTATGCACACCGCTAGCAGAGTAACCACTCTCTTAAAACACTTTTTAAATTCTCAGCACACGCTCTCTCTCTCTCTCTACTCTCTCTCTTACACAACTCTCTCTTACACAAAACTTTAAAAAGCTTTACATAAAACTGAAAAACCAAGTAGAAAATATTTAGTGGTTTAGTGCCAGTGCAGGGAGGGGAGAGGGGAGGTGCAGAGAAGAAACGAAAACGAAAAAAGAAAGAAAATTTTTTAAGCAAAGATTTAGCTACAAAACACCCAACTACGTGTATACTAGAGAGAGGAAGAGAACCCGATGATGGGATTACTTCCACACCCTAACTCAGTACCCATAAAGGTATTAAGTCTGATACTTCTAGCATATTTCATTTCGAAATATGACCGCTGACACACAATACACACATCACCTACAAGTGCATAAACTTAACACCTATACTCTTACAATACGTATGTTTATAAAATAACATTCAAGTGTAAGCCATACAGGAAAAAGAAAAAAAAAAAACAGGAGTTTACTGCTGCGGCTGAGAGTGTGGTAAGAGCAACCGTTAGAGCCGTTAAGACATATTTTGGTGTACGTGCTGTATGTGTTGTGTTGCTGTGTGGCTGTTAACACGTAAAGTAGTTTAGATTCTTATGGTGTCTGGTAAATTCCCTTTTCCAATTTTTCACTGTGCGCTTGTGGAGGGAGGGGCGGGGGGGTGGGTGTACGTGCTTGTAAATATCGCTATTGGTGCACGGGAGGTCATACATATTTTATGTAACATAACTTGGTGATGCATATTCCCATTTCCATGCATATGCAATGCAAGACTCCTGTCATGGTGCCTAATCTGTGATATGTGTGGTATTATAACTGTGTGGTCTAGTCTCTCTCTCTCCTCTCCTCTCATGGTGCTGGAAAGAAAAAAAAATCTGATATATTTACAGATAAGACTGAATGAATGATTACCAACACGTTTTCAAAGGTAATACTCAAGTTTGTTTCTCTTTTTGGGTTTTTTTGCTCTTTCTCTTCTCTCTCTCTCTCTCCCTTTTCTCACTCCTTTATTTTTGCGTAAATTTATGGTCGTCCAATTAATGTTTTTCAACAATATTTACGCTGCCATGAACAGTTCTTCTTAGCGTTCTCTTCTTCTTCTTTTTTTTTCTATTTCTACGAATCCATAAAAAAAAGAAGAAGGCAACGTGTATTGAATAGTAAATTTTTGAAATTAATTGGTTCAAATAAGCACAAAGAAAAAAGTGCCAGTTTGGCCAGTGTTTTGGATAGGTTTTCACTCACAATAATGGTTAAGTTTATAAAGTGCTTCAAAAGCAAAACAGAAATAATTTCAGAATTCAAAGCTTAAAAACAAATTAAAAAATTTTTGTAATAGTTGGCGTAAGAGTGGTGCTGTTGAGTCCAAATTTAAAGGACGTTGAAGAAAAGCAGTATCCTTGCCAGAATTGGATGGATAGACGGCGCACAGTCAACTGTTCTGCTTACAAGTCACAAAGTTCAATGCAGGTTGACTTGTCTCAGTTGACGTAATCTCTGTTTAAGATAAAAATTTGATGTTCACGCATATGAATGTAGACTTCGTTTGATGATCCACAGTTCGCTGCTGCTGGACGAATCTCCGTTTTGCTTTATGTACGGAAAGGGTTTCGAATTAAACTTTCAACATTTCGCTGGGGCCTCAATTCTAGTCACCGTAGTTAAGTAGTATGTAGTTGGCAAAGCTTACAACATGAGTCCTCAGCTTTAAACCCACAGGTCAGACATCTCACCAGAACGAAAGATGAAAAAATAATTTCTGCTGGCGACTTTCCTCTCAACAGATTTCTGGCAACAAAAAATTGCCATGTGGAAAGATTCTCCAAAAAATCTGTCGTTCGGAATCGGCACTGTAAACTGTAAGGTCTCACCACTCATAATAAAATAACCACACACACACACACAAGTAGTGTTGGAGTTTACGAAGCCTAACCGTAATGCTGGCTAAAGGGTTGTACCTGACCACACTTGTTTTTATATATGTATACTCTGATCTAACCACTGCAGGTATTTCCTAAGTGGAGAGATCACTGATCATATTAACAGTAGCCAATGCCTATTGCGACAGTCAGGCTCATGATGTACAACTTACATTTCTCACAAAGAGTTCCGATCATCCAAAAAGGACTTCTAAGATGAAACAACGCAATGGAGCAAGGGTACATAGCATTGCTACTACTCAATACAACAACACATACACTTGCATTAGATGATAGGGTTTGGTACTTTAGTAATGGAACATAACATCTCTAATAAATGACATGAAAATGAGCAACTTTGTCTGTTTGTAGCTTAGATTGAGCAATTTTAGGATCAGTACCTGTACCAGGAATGGTGGCAGTATTGCGGTATAAAGTGTTTTACCGAATTAGTTTGAATAATTTTAACTTTCGTTAGATTGTAAATCAATCTGTTGCAAGTACAAGCAAAAATCTTCAATTTTTTTTCTGTTGTTGTTGTTGGTTGGTTTTCGATTACTTTGTTTAGATCAAAAATTTTCAAAACAGTTGCCTGTTTGTCTGCCTATCTGTGTGCCTATCTGTCTCTCTGCTCTGTGTATCTGTGTTTTCAAGTTTTCCATCACTTTTCAATTTAACTTGGTCAAATTCTTGACACAAAAAGTTTTCGGTTCTGTTTTTCTCCTCTCTCTCTCTCTCTCTCTCTCTCTGTTTTGTTATCGTATCTTGCTATTTTGCATTTAAAAAGTTCGTTTTCTTTTTTAGCATTTTTTCTTTTTGTTTCTATAAACGAATCAAGATGATTTATTTATTCTGTTTCAAGCCAACAACTAAAAACAACATGATTGAAATAATTTTTTTTTTTTTATAATTTTTTAAGATTTTTTTCTCTTGATAAAAACAAATTTAATTTTTGGGGCGTAAAACATAAAGTTTTACTTTAGAATAGACCCACCAAACAATTCTTGCTTTCTATCAAAAATAATTTCTTTTTTGTTTCTCCCTCTTCCTTTTATCTTGTTTTGTTTTGTGCTGCAAGGAATTATTTAAAGAAACACGTGTTGCATTGACTGTTGCAGGTAGGGTGTTAGAAAAATATTGAAATTCTAAAAAACGTAATTATTTTTAATGAGTATGAGACCTCTAGAATAGTTTTATTGAACATATTTTTCGTTCCTTCTGCCAATTGCCTTTCATGACACTCTCGTTAATTTTTTTTGTTTTTTTTTTTTTGGGGGGGGGGGGCGGTGTGTAAACTTTATTTATGAAATACAATTTCTAAGTTGTTATATTGTTATTTAAAGATTGAAAAGCAAATAGGAAAAAAATTATGTTTTAAGCTTTTGTTATGAAATTCTAGAGAAAATGAAAAGCAGAAGAAAATCTAATTAGAAAAATACTTGTTACTGCACATGTCTATGGCGCCAAAAAAGAAGAAAGAAAGAAAAAAAATACGATTGGAAGACTAATTTTGTGAAATTTAAATTTTTACAAAATTTTTGTTGTTCTTAAGAATATTATACAAAAATATAATCGATTTTAAGATTTTTAAAATATTTTCTTAAAAAAAAAAATTGAAAAAATCCGTAACATAAAATTGAGTGCTTTGCAGGACGACCCTCTGTTACGTATACGCACTTAATCATACTGAAATGTAACATTAGTCTTTATCAAAATTACCGTAACTGTTTAAATATGTTTCAGCGGATCATATAATCTATTTTACTCTTCTTCTTAGTTTATATGATAATTCGATATCTTGTCTCCAGCAAGCCTATAATCTGGAAAAACTTTAAAATGTTTCTCCAATGTCAATAATGACAATTACCTGCCTACTACTTCTGGAATGCAACCAAGTGTTTCCTTCTGGCATGCAATAATACGCCACAACTTACATGAATACGTTTCATTCTCATTTTCATTGTCTTAGGACCTACATACTGGATCCTGGACTATGTAAGCCTGATTTTAAAATGCCTTGTCGAAAGCTCTATTACCTATCTACCTAACATAATTGATCATTACAATCCTTCAGTCAGCATTACGACCTATCTTCTCATAGCACTTATATACGACTGTCAGATCCTACAGTTTAAAGGCGATTTCGAACGACAGATTTTTTTGGGAATCTTTTCATGGCAATTTAATTTTACTTTCAGAGTTTTTGACAGGAAGTCGCCTAAGAAATATTTTTTCACACTTCGTTTTGTGGAGTTTTCTGACTTGCTGTTTCAACGTCCAATACGGCAACACTCTACCTACTAGACTACGGCAACTGGTTATCAACCTCAAGGTATTTCTGTACAATCCAATGACTCATATTCTCTTTTATCGTAATTCCCACATAGAGCTTGAATTGCCTCAAACCCATTTTATTTGAGTTTCGTTTCTTTATTTCCACTTCACAAAAGCGTCTATAAGCGGCAACGAAACTCCCCTTCCTTGCAAGCATGTCGGTTTTCTCATTGCCAAGGATTTGAACATTACATAGCATCTAGCAGAGGGTATCCTTATTGTCCCTACCTAGCCGATCAGTCCCAGACATATCCATACTATCTTCGATTTAAACTCATAAGAGCCGAGCATTGGCGGTCTAACTGTCAAATATGTTGTGCAACCCTGTCCTCTATTATCCAGTGGAACTTAGCACATCTTTCGATGACAGAAATTTTCACTTGAAAGAAACACACAACTTTCCAAGATCGGAATATTGCATTCTGGGACTATAAAACTCGTGTTCTATAAACATTTTTGACGCATCTGTATACCATGAGAGGAGTTCTCTTTTCAAAAAGTATGGAGCTTCCAGATTTTGTTACTAGTTCGTGCGAAGCAATTTGTCAAGCTAAAGAAGGATTAGAGACAGGGTCAGGACTGTGCAGTATTGCAATGTACTTTCTGTCCGAAAGTATAGTTCTGCTAGAGAAAGTTTAATGAAGCTACCATGTCCCTTAAATGGCCAATACTTTTCTGTTTAGTGGAGAAGTTACCGGCTCAGTGTGTTTTGTGTTTGAGGCAATCTAACTTTTGTGAAAAATTTACAATAAGGAGAGATTTAGTTACTTATCAGACTATCCAAGAATGTCTGGGATAGTAACAGGCACTGTTGGACTATGAAAACAAATATTGAAATCAATGCGGAGATAATAAAGTTCAGAATGAATCAACTATGGTTGCTATACGACGATTAGAATAAAACGTTTCATCTTATGTCTCGTTACGATTCATTTTGCTTTCAATTTCCATCTCAATCGTATACAAAGTCCAACTCAGCAATAACTAAGCTAGCTGACCATAACTAGCTGATCGAAGCTGACTTTTTTTTACTCAATTCTTCAGTCCGTTGACAGTGTTACATCAAAAATAAAAATTCCCGAAGTGCGGAGAACATAAAAACGGTTGTAGAACACTATGTCATGCGAAAAAATCATCACTGTTTGAAGTGAATTTATTTGTTTTATTCTAATCTCAGGGGATGACCCTACTTCTTCAGTGCATGGTATTGAAATTAGAAATTGGTTTGAGAACTACTAACTACGCTCCCGAAGTTGCCTTATTACACCTGAACTCATTACACAAGATTTTTATGAACGCGGTTTAAAATTTCAAATTTTTCGAGTAAGGTTTACTAATTGAGGCTTGTCTTGTAGACACACATACATATAAGTTCCTATACTCATACATTGGCATATGCTAATAAGATTTGATTTGATTTGGTATTGTTAAAGGGAAACTGAACTCCTATGAATAATTGCTTAATTTTCTTAGCAAAACTTTTGCAACCATTGTTCTAAGCTTTAAAAGCCTGCTTAGAAACCATAAATTTTCGAATGCCATTCATTACGAATAGAAAAAAGAAACCCCCCAAAAAAGATGAAGAAGAAGAATTAAATCCAAAAAGTTTTTTTGATCAAGTGATTAATGAAAAATTCGAAAGATTTGAAAAATAAATAAAGAAAACAACAACAACAACAAAAACAAATCGTTTTTATTAAAAAAATAATACTTTTACCATGTATTTCGTATTCTACTCTACTCATTGCTCTCTAAATATCCCTTCTACACGCATACATACATTTATGATTGTAACAATGACACACACACCACAGGATGTATTAGCAGACACACAAAAACACTAAAAAAACTTATTAGTAGGAAATGAAATACGAGAATGGGAGGTATTGTAAATGGTTTTTCTTTTTTCTAAGGATATCCGTTGATAGGGGATGGGCATGGGGATGGGGATGGAAGTATCAGTGTGTGTGTGTGTGTGGCTCATGGATATTAAAAACTAAAACAAATATTTGTTTATTGAAAAGAGAATGAAAGAATGAAATACAATACAATGAATGAAATGAAATGGAATAAAAGCATAAGATGCAGAGAGAGAGAGAGAAGAGAGAGAGAGCGTAACAGCGAGAGTATGTTGTAAACGATATTACAATGGCATTGTAATGGTCATCATACGTTTACGTATACGTAAGGAAGGGAAGGGGGGGGGGTGCTAAAGAAAATCTTATTAAAACTTTTAAACGTAAAAAAAAAAAAAAAGAGAGAGGAAATATTTTAACTTTGGCTTTAGAAACTTAAAATGGCAAAATATTGGCAAAAATCTCGTTAAAAATCGTATTTATTTTGTTGTGTTCGTTTTTATTTTTTTCTTTTCTTGGTTTTATTGGTTTACGAAACTTTCTCTGGAAGTCCTTTTAAGCAATAAATAAATAGTTTTAAGCAGGGATAATAACATCGTTAAAGAATATTTTAAACATTTGACTTCACTTTGAATGCAAAAATTCAAAATGTTTCTACACAAAAAAAAAAAAAAAAAAAAAAAAAAAAAAATCCTTCAAGGCAATGGCAACAAATGATTTAAAGGGGAATTTTGTTGGTGACCACCACTGCCCTTTAGGATTTTGTTCAGGTTAATCGTATCGAAATCCCATCAAAAAACTCTATTGGTGCTTTTGTTTCTTTGTCGATCCCCATCAGGGTCTAACTATGCTTATCTAAAAAGGACCATCGCCGTAATCTAGTAGGCAGTGTGTTGGCCTATTAGACGTGAGAACGGTTCAGACCCGCGAAATATGAAAAAATATTTCTTCGACTTAATTAACTCTCAGCAGATTTCTGGCAAAAATTCTGAGAACAAATGAAATTGCCATGAAATGTTGCCCGAAAGTTGCGTATGTTTCCAGAGCTAAGGACTTTCACTTTCCTCATGTGTGTCCATTATCTTGGATTGATAGGCACTTTTGTCGAGTGTGTGTAATTTGATTTTAAAATGACAACGAAAGCTTATAATAAAATTAAAGAAATTAAACAAATGAAATGCCAGCCGAAAAATGGTGACCCAAATTCGATTTTTTTCCCAAACTCTTTTAGGAATGAAAAAAGTGGAACATAGAAAATGTTTACATTTTCATAATTATGGCTGATAAAATTATTATTTAATCGCTTGTGTAATTAAATAATAATTAGAAATACTTACATACACAGATGTACCAGCATATATTTCACTCGAGCTCATATCGCCAAACTGACACTCTCAAAAACAATAAATTTGTCATAAATTTCATTACATTCATCTTCCCTTCACTACCCTTCCCTTCCCTTTCCATTCCATTCCATTCCATTGCATTTCCTCCATCATATCACATGAATTGGTTGTCTTAAAGCAACCTTTCTTAACCCACTTACACATCTGCTTAAAACCACACATACACACTCTATCTCATGACATAAATCACCTCATATTTCTACTCTATCTACTGGCTCAGTGTCATAAGTCAGTAATATTATCACAGAACAAAAAGAGGTCAGGAAATGAAAGTAGAATTGAAATCGAAAATTCATTGAAACTCATGTTAAAAAAAAGAAATGGTTGACATTCCCCCACAAAACATATAAACATAGCGCGACGACAACGCTGTGTGAGAGAAAGAGCAATTAATCTTTATTTCTCATTGGCTTTTTTCTGTCTAGTTTTCTTGTCTCTCCTCTTTTCTCTCTCTTTTTTTCTCTGCTCTCTGTATCAATTAATTTAACAATGCGATGCCGTTCTGCTGCGAGCACATTATTATCAGCGGTGAAGGCTAAAATGACAAACGGATTGACGACAATGTTGTCATGTACATTCGTACGTTTGTCTGTGCATTCATTTATTTTTCTTTTCATTGTGTTGAAATGATTAATTACCGGCAATAAAATATCTTTTTCAAGTAATTTATAAAATTTTATTCACGAAATTACAAACAACAACAAACAGTAAAAGAATGACATTCATTTTGATTATTTGGGATTGGGGTTGAGAGAGGATCTGTATGACAAGTATATATATTATTAACGGCGTGCCCCCAAATTTTTTTTTTGTAATAAAATAGAAAAATCTTAAACCTTTGTACCATAAGGCCACCTTAATCGTCAACTAATCACTCTTTGGATCTGTTAGAATGGATCATGATGACTCATCTGTCATCATGATTATATTGGTGGAAACTCTATTTGTAGCTTTTCGTGCTTCGTTTGCCTTCCTCAGATACTACTATGTGCTCTACAATATTTTCTGTTGACAAACTAAACTCTGAAAGCATCTCTAACCTGGTGCCCTTAATCTGCATCTGCTCTATCAAATTGGAAGATAATCGCATCGCTAGAACTTCCCATCACACCAGCCACCCATAGGCCAAGCTAGATCTGATCACCGATCACTCTAAACGAATGTAGTCTCTCAACTCAATTCGATATGTCATCTGTTTCATATTAAGTGCATTTTTAGCGGCATAAACGGTATCGATTACGGTGGTTGATGACTTATAATCTGTTTCAGTAACGCTTTGCAAGTCATCGTAAATTCATTAACGCCAGAACAACACCAAATTGTGAAACATTTTGTTTTTAAAAACAAAATTAGTTTGTGAAGTTCAAAGAGTGGCTTGTCCTTGATAAAATTCAAAAATTCAAAAATCAGGCAGGCATTGTGGAAAGGATCAATAACCAAGCAAAAGCTTTTACTCTGCGGAACACATGTGATGGAACAAACTTTTGTGTTGCAAGTATCGAGGGGTGCATGAATGAAGAGAATTTTTGTTTCTGTCAATATTTTAATTGTGTTGTGAACTTTAAGTTGAAAAGTAAAATTCATCAACAAAATAAACATTTTTTAACTTTCAATGCATCAAACAAAAAAGGGAAAACTATTGCAGGTTTACTGGCAATCATTCGAGAGACAAACAGAAATGCAACGCATATCCATACTCATCGTTAACAAACTTACCAGCAAATGTAATTGAAATCGTAAATTTACGTTAACGGAATATTCGTATGAAAAATCGTCGTATAAGCAATTTATTACACCCTCATAACGAATGGAAGTGAAAGTTTTCTTTTTTTGGAAAATTTTTGCAAGTCGGTATATCTCACATGTAACGTACCCACATCATGGATATGCATTTTCATGTGACTGTCATTATTTGCGGCATATTTTATTCGCTCTCAATTTTTTTTTTGTGAAAAATAAAACATTTTAAATTAAAATCTCATATTCCATGCAGAAAGGGGACTTTTTTTTGAGGCTAAAGATAAAGGGAAATATTGATCATGTTTTTTGTTAATGTCGTTTGAAAATGGTATCGACATTAAAGTGATTTAAACCTTAAGATTGTAATTGTTTTATCGATTGGTTTATATCAATGGAGTACGAGCTCCTAACCACATGGGTATACCGATAATATTATAACTGAAGGCCTAGCCACCACGTTTCTATCGAACATCAATACACTCATGAGTAAAAATATTTATTTTACGTCTGTTTGTTGCTGTCTTTTAAGCAAAACCATCTATTTCTCGAGGTTATCTCCCTGTAGTCACCGTAGTCTTATAGGTAGTGAGGCCGCAGTTCATTTCCCAGGTCAGACATCTCCAGCAAAACGAAAAACAAAAAAATATTTCTTTGGCCACTTTCTCTCAACAGATTTTTGGCAAAAACTCTTTGAGCAAATTGAAAGTTGAATGAAAAGTTTCTTAAAAATCTGTCGTTTGGTGTTGACTTTAAACTGTAAGTTTGCGTTATTCATGTAAAACCGTTTCATTTTAACAGATTGAAAAACCTGACGATTATTTTGATGATTATTTTAGCTCGCCTTTTCACAGCAAGATCACTCACTCGGTGACTCGTATGGCCCACGGTATCAACCAGTTCTACATTTCTTCTAAGCCCTACACCCTTCAATTTGAAAATCGAAATTTTTCTTTAAGAAAACAATACTAAAGACCATCAATTCTACTCTTTATCTCAAGCATTAGTTTAAATGTAGTATCTTTAGTTTGCATCAAACATCCTTGCAGCATATGTAAATAAGCATTTTATGCACATCATCATTTACACAACCCCCGCTCACCCTCTATTGCTACAATTCCCAAATCAATATTTTCTTAAAAAAAAAAACGATTTTAGCAAGCACAACCCATATGTTCAATACAGAATATATTATTTAATCCTTTCTCCTTTCAAAGTCATATTAAGGATATGTATTTACATGCACAACAACAACAATAGCAAAAACAATGAAAAAAAGAAACTAAGAAACCTCCTTCATGATATTGTTGATGCACATACACACACACACACACCTACATACACTTGTAATGAAACGATAATGCAAATCTTATGTAAAATAAAATTATCCACAACAACAACTACAACAAGGACAATAACAACAACAGCAATAGCACCATAAAGTAATAACAAATAGAGCAGAGAAGACATTATCCTTCCTTTCAGTGTGTGGGTGTGTGTGTGTGTGTGTTGAGAAACTAACTTTAATGCGGTTTATTTAAAGCTCATTTGCGTAACAAAAAAGGATGAAAAAGAATGAAAAAGAAAACCATACAAGGGAAGAGTACAAGAGAGTACTTTAAAGTTTTGAATTTGAATATAAAAAAAAGAAATGAAATGAAATAAAATGAAAAAGGAACAGGAAGAGGTAACAATAAACTGTCAGTCATGATGTATTCAAATGTATTAAAGTAAGTGAATGAGAGAGAGAGAGATCCAAAAAACAAGGAAAATAAAAATGCTAGAATATGTTAAAAAGAAGCTCATCACTATTGAAATGAAACGAAATGAAAAAAAAACAATCTCAAAAGTGCATACACACGAATACTGTTTCATTTTGAGAAATTCTTAAAAATTTATTTAAAAAAATTTTCTTATTATTTGCTTTTGGAAATGGTGTAAACAGAGAAATGCTGTATCCGGGAAACCCCAAAAGTTTTTAAGCAACAAATTTAAAAAAAAATACACAAAAAGAAAACACAAAACAACAAACAAAAAACAACAAAAAAATCAAATTAAAAATGAATTTGAAATTTAAAAGTAAAAGCAACGGTTGCCTGAATAGCATACGTTGATGGGCGAATAATAAAGGATTAGCAGCAGTATACTCGTAATGTATTTGTGTTTTATATGTATTTGTTCGTAACACAAATAAATGCATGAGATTCCTTAAAAATAAAAATACAAACACTAAATGTACCATGAGAGAAACTGTATAGTGGGTAACAAAATGAAATGGAACAGTTTGTAGGCCAAGTATTAAATTTTATTGCCGTAAATAATGGCAAAGGAAGGCAATTTTAAATCCCTGAAACAATTTCTCTTACATTTCAAAAAGAGATACTTCTTCATGCAATCCTTTAATGCCTGAACACTTTTAAATGTATGCCAGCAATGCTCTACACTGTACTCCAACATCACACAGCCATTACCATGCAAATGTAAATGTACAGACTCACTATGTAAACAAATATTTATTGTTTACTTTGAATAATACATCTGTGTATGTATACGGTACTCTCTTTCTCTCTACACAAGCACACAAACCTATACACACATACATACGCATTACAAAATGCACGATAGTACACGATAGTGTTTATGTATGTTGCCGTATTGTGATGCTTATTTAAGGCTAATGCCGACAATGTAACCAACTCAACAATGTATGTCAGGCTTAGTTTTTCAAAACCTTTTTGTGTGTGTATGTGTGTGTGTGTGTGTGCCTGGCTGTATTTATGTGTGAAATGAGAAAGTGAGCGCTTGTGGCAGAAGAGGTATGAAAAACATTCCTTTTGTTTGCCACAGCATAAGCATAAATTTGTTGTAATTTTTCTATTTTTATGCTACTCACATGCTAATACAGTGGGCGTACGTATGTGTAAGTGTGTGTGACTGCTTATTTTTGTTTGTTTTTTTATTTATAATTTGAAGCGTACATTTTATTTTAATTTAACAAACTGTCTCGTTATTTCGCCAAATTGTATAAAATTTTTCTTTATTTTTATTGTTGCTGCTGTTAAGTAACGCTATAACTGTATATAATATGTATTCATATGCACGAAGAAGAAGAAAAAATGTGTGCGTTTATATATCAGAAATGAAATTTCGAGCAAAAAATTTTACAGCAGTTTCATGAGAAATTTTTTCTATGATTTGAAAAGTTTACTCTACCTTTAGTAGCGTCAGATTTATCACAGTTGTGCGTATGTGCGTATATTGCGAACAGAATTGATTGTTAATAGTTTGGTGGCTTACCTGAAAGAAAATAAACAAAACGAATTAAATTTAATTTGTGAAATTCATTAAACTGGTGTAATAAATTGTTGTATTAAGGAACTATTAAGTTATCGGGAATAAAAAAATGCAATTCAATGATTGAAAAATGAATGTCATCAATTAAAAAATGCAAATCATTAACATAAAAATGTCATCGGCCATAAAAATACTAGCCATCTACCAAAATATGCAAGTCATCAATCAAAAACATGTAAGTCATCAACCAATAACATTGCCAGTCATTGACAAAAATGCAAGTCGTTGACAACAAAATGCTTATCATCGATCAAAAAAGCAAGCTCATCAACTAACAAATGCATGCATCGACCAAAAAATTCAAGTCATCAACGAAAAACGCAAGTTATCGACTTAGAAAAAAAAAAATGGAATTCATCAACCAAGCCATCAAGTTGATCAATAAAAAGTAAGTCATCAACTCAAATAATGCAAATCAACAGACAAATATGCAAGTCATCAACCTAAAATATGCAAGTCATTGACTCAAAAAATGCAAAGCATCAACCCAAAAACATGCAAATCATCGATCCAAAACATGCATGTCATCGATATAGAAAATAAAGTCGTGGCCGATGACTTTTAAAAATGCAAGTCATCTTACCAAAGAAATGCAATTAATACAGTGGCTATCCAGCCTACTAGCTCCAAGGCAAGATCCTTTTCTCCCACAAGTGCATTTTTTTTTTATCTGATTTAGCCCTATTATACAAAGTACTTTATTTTTTTGCTTATTTGATGGAATTAATTAGATTCGTCGGCTATATCTACGGTCCCAAGGTTCGGGTAATACTCACGTTTGTGAATCCTTGATCCTTTCTTAAATTTGATCAAATTTTATCCAATTTTTAAATTTAAAAATACTTCACAAAAGAAATCTGTTTTTACTTTTATGCCCCTGACAGTTAACAATACTCTGTGGTAACTAAAGTACGTTTTTATGTTTGCCGTGGAAATGTTGTTAAAACGTAAACTTTGCTTGTATACTTCTACACACAACAACAGTTTATCTATTCAACATGCCTTACTTGCAACACTTTTTATTGCTTCTTATACAACTACTCT
>QOCX01001623.1:17486-30774 GCA_005959815.1 Sarcophaga bullata | reverse complement strand
ATGATTCACCTGTGGACCTAGTTCTTGGGAAGCTCTAGTTTCGATTTAGTAAAGAAATAATAAGTCATAGGAACTCGCTTCACAAACATTGACCGCGATACTTATTTCTGAATATATTTTTCAATTGTACCCTTTTTCTGACTGGCAAATCGAATTTGGCATGGCTAAAAAGCTGGCAAAATTTTGATTAAATCCTATATGAGTTTAAACTAATTCCAAAGGTTTGTTTTCTTTTTTTTTTGTTTCTATTCTCTAGATAGATTTTGAGGAAAATGATTTTGATTGCATTATTGCAAGGGAACCGGAAAGTTTATGTCTGACGACATAAAAAAGATTGTTTTCAAAATAATAAATTGGCAATAAATGGTACTGCATTTTTCTAAAATATACCGGAAATAAAGCAGTGTTTACCATTTCTTAGCACAATTGTGCAGAGAGAATTCACAACACACATGCTTATGCTCTTTTATTTAGTCGTCGATCAGACTGCGACGAGCTCACATGTTAGCAGATGTTGCAACATTTTTTTCAGGTTTACACTCAAAAAATATTTTATGTTAAAAAATGCTTTTTTAAAATCCAATGTTATTAAAGGACATTTTAAGACATTTAAATGATAAGGAAAGGGAGCAACTTTTTTGTAGACATAAAGTATTTTTTTTTCTTTTTTTTTTGAAAAATTAAATGTTTGTTATTAGTAGTTGAGGAAAGTTATGAACCAAAAGTAGTTCCCACCAAATATCTAAAAACCATTCTCTAATTTTTGAGTCAAAGATGTATAACTTTATGTATGTTGATGAAATGAAAATCGAAATAGCGTATATTACTAACACTTTGCATTGACTTTAAATAAATAAATTCTCTGAATTTATTTTCTCTCTCTTATTCACTAACACACGACCAAAAATTTTTTAACCCCTGACTTAGGATATAAAAGGATATTAAAAGAGTGTTGTGCTTCACTTTGTGATTCTAAATTCTCATTAAAATTTTCTTCTTTTTGAACTGGCTTGAAAAAAGCTAATTTTAAATTTGGTTTGGATTTTAATACTCTATTATTTATCCCCCTATACAGTCCATTCATCAAATTGAAAAAAGATTTGAGTCAAAAAATAATGGCTTAATGCAATTGGAATAGAAACGCTGATTTTGCGTTCATACTGCAACTTTTCTTAAATCTGGTTTAACATTCGTGACATTTATGACTGTGCAACAACTGTTTTTGTTTAAGGAAAAATAAAAACTAAGAATTATTAAGAAATGAACAATAAATTAAAAATTATTCTAAATATTGAAAAAGAATACTTTAAAATAGTGGATCTATTTATAAAAAGTAGTTTTATAACCTGTATTTTTATATTTGTTTTGTTTTTATTTTTTTCCAGCTGTTTTCAACATTTCAATGTTGGTAGCTCTGATTTAGTACATCGAAGACGAGGTTGTATTTTATAAAACCTATTTTAAACCAATTCAAAAAAGTTTTAAGATGGTTTTAATACAATAATAATAAAAGAAAAATAAATTAAACAAAAGAGAAAGAAAAAGAATGAAATACGAGAGTAATAAGGCCTAAGGACTCAAATAACAACAACAACAACACAAACACGATGACTTGTACTATTAACACGTGTATAAAGAATAATCAAATAACTTTTCAGTAATAAGTTGGTGGGTGTGTGAGTGTAAAAAATCAACTTTAATACGCACAGGGAGTCAAAAACAAAGTTTAAAGCCAGATATTTTCTACATTCTCCATTCAACATAACTTGGCCAGCGGTAATGGTTGTAACTGAGTAATTTTGGCCAGGGGTTACATACACGGTATAAGCAGGTATAAGTATGGATGTAGTGTACGTACATGCGGCAATTATCTGTCTGCCCTTAAAAGTTTCTTTAAAAAGTTTCCAAAAAACCAAAAAAGAGTGTGCAATGATCAGAAATGTACAGGAAACACAATTTAATTTATTTTACTACACCTGACTGGTAGTAACTCAACACAGTTTAGCTCCGCAACTTAACTATTCTATTTTAAATGTAATCAAATCCATACGTATATACAGACACACAAACTGACCTAAAAATATGTGCTAATAACAGTTATTTTTACAAATTTCAGGGGGAAAAAGAAGTTGAATGTAATAAAATAAGTAGTTTATGTGTATGTACAATATTTTGTGAATAGCTAACCTTTATCCGTAATCCACGACTGGTGTGAACTCAGCGAGAGATAATTGATGATGTCATCATAAGGTGACCATAACACGACTATCTGTTTTGGTCTTCTTAAAACTAGATAGTAGTATCTGGGCAGCTTCTGCAGACATGTGTATGGATTTTCCTGGTATCCCTACTTAATGCTGCTACATCTGCGCGTCAATTCCGAAAATGAAAAGGATCGCAATTGACTGTTGAATTGTGTTTCTGATAACAAGTTAATATGATAATGATAACAATAAGCCAGACCAAGACTTAGAGATCATGCAGGTGTCTAGCATTTCTTAGCCGATTTATTTCATCGAATATTGTATTACGAAACCTTCCTTGGTGTCCTTGGTGTCTAAACTGACTTGAAGCTACTCGCAATTGGTAGTCTTAGTATTAAAATAGTGTCTACATTGTTGACTGATTCAAAGCTATTCTTAGTCTGATTGTATATCACATCTGCTGTCATCTTTGTAGCCTCCAATTATCTTTCCTTCGTCTGTTAGGACCGAAAGAGTACTTCCTAAGGGAAGACTTAATTCGAACGTCAAAAAAGACCGTATTTCGTTAGAATACCGAGAACTCTCCCACTAAGTTCTAACAGTAAGAGAATGTTCTTTGGTGACTTGGAAAAGACTAAGATTTCTGGGCACGACAAACTTCTACACACTCAATGCTGCAGACATCAAGCCTGAGTTATTGGTTTATAAATAAATCAGATTCGCTCTAGCGGATCTTGATCTGAATCAAGTTCAAGTAAAAAATGGTAAAACCAGGTTTTATTTTTGGTTTTAGCATTAAAACCAACTTTTGCGTTAAAACCAATCGGTGTGAAAACACTAATAGAAAGTGGATACTTATGTAGTATATGCAGAATATCATAACAGATAAAACTAAAACAAAACTCTCGTTGTCTTTAAATGATATGTAAATAATTATGAGTGAATTCTACCGGAAAACACAGTATAATTTTCTTCAATTTGAATATCCACTCCGATGCTACTGTTGTAATTTATTTTCAGTTTATTAAGAATAAAGAATATAAAATAAAATAAAATTTATTATTGAAATATATTGAGTTCTTTTTATTAAAAAAGACTTCAGACGCTCTCGGAGTCTTCTTTCGGACTGACTCGCTCTTCCCTTCTCGCAACTTCATTCCCACATCTCGGCCATGGCTTCTTAAATAGTGCATATGTCGTGGTACGCATTTACCGGATTTAACTACATCATACGTATGGTTTGGCTTACCTTAACAACTTGGTATGGGCCCAAGTACTTCGGCTTGAGTTTGAGGACTCCTCCTAGTTAAGTCCCTTTAATTTTTATGGTATTATCTGGGCGGTTTACGTCGAAGGTCATATCTTCTCTTGTTTTCGGCCTGAACTTCGAGAATTTGTTGTTTTTCTGCTTGTCTAGGTTCGTTCCTCTGTCCATCATAGTTGGCCGCTAATTGTTGCTCCACTAGTTTCTTCATGTGGATATCATCTTTGGTCTTCACTTTAGTGCCAACAAGCATCTCAAATGGGGTAGTACCAATGCTTCTATGGTACGTTGAATTAATAATTTGCTGCACTCTTCCAACGAATTTGTACCATTTGCAGGGGTCGTCAATACTAAGCTTCGACAAAACTGCAATGATTACGCTATTTAGGCTTTCGATTTGTCTTTTGAGGTAGACCTGTTGTAATAAGGATATGATTTATCTTTTCTTCAGCGCAATAAGTCTTGAAATCTTCACTCATAAAAGCTGAACCACGATCCGAGATGATTTGTAATGGGTTGCCAAAAATAGTATTCATCAATTGTAGCCTGACGTGGCCTTCGTTGGATATAATCAACAAAATTTGATGAATGCGTCAATTACAGCAAAAATGTGATTGTACGTCTTATTTGTATATTCGAGAGGGCCAAGGTAATCAATATGGTATGTGTGTAATGGCATCGCTTCTTTGTCTAGTTTATGCAATTCACCTTCTTGTTTTCTGTTTTTTATGACATTTTGATTGAGAAATGTCCCTTTTCGTGTGCTGTGTTTATAATTTCCAATAATTCATAATCATCTGCAATTTTATATAAGACATCTCCCTTCAAAAAATAATCATTATACGATGATTTGTCCTTAAGAATTTCTCTAATGATCCTGAGATCTTCGTCCTGATTCTGCAATCGTTTAATTTTGGAAATAAGATTATTCTCGGTTATGACCATAATTGGATGTCGACTTAAGGCGTCCACATGTCGCATTTGTGTTCCAAGTCGATGTTCAACGATATAATCGTATTCTTGCAAAAACAGTATCCATCGAGCAACTCTCGTACACAAATCCTTCATATCCAACGTCTTCGCAAAAGCATTGCAGTCGGTCACCAATTTGAATTTCAAACCAATCATATAAACTCGAAATTTTTCAATGCTTCAATGACTGCTAACACCTCCAACTAGTAACTCGTATACCCACGTTCTGGTTCAGTGTTCTTCTTGCTCATGTAGTATACAGGATGCAAAAGGTTGTCCCTCGGCGATTTCTGAAGCAGTACTGCACCATAAGTTAAAGTTAGCGTAGTCTAGTAGATAGCGTGTTGGCTTATTAGACAAAAGGCCAGGGTTCGAATCCCCGGTCATACATCAAAAACGAAATATGAAAAAAAAAATATTTCTTCGGCTGCTTCCTCTCAGCAGATTTCTGGCAAAAACTCTGAGTAAAAACTCATGTATAAAATTAACACACACAACATAAGTGGTGTGAGAAGCTAAGCCGTAATCCTGACTGAAACGGTCATCATTTCATCATTTATTGAGACGTTCTTTAGAGTAGTAAACGATTTAATTTGTTCATGTCCAAATATAAACTTTGTATTTTGCCTCTTAAGGTCGGTAAGTGATTTGGCAATAATCGAGAAATTAGGAATAAATTTTCTAAAATAACCTGCGAGGCCAAGCAATCTTTCCAACTGTTTGACATTTGAAGGTACTGGGGAGTTGACCATAGCGGTTGTCTTTTCGACTGATGGTGATACACGCTGATTCTCAATAATATAATAGAGAAATTGAATTCTCCTCTTCAAAAAATTGCATTTCTTAGTCTCTACTGAGATCTAATACACGCCTCAAATTTACAAGTGCCCTTTCTTCGTCCTTTACGGGAATGATGATGTCATCGATGTATGGCAAAGCTATTCCCTCATGGGTCAAATCACGGAATATGGCATTAACATGTCGCTGAAATACGCCGGTAGAATTCGATAGACCAAATGGTATATTTTCGGCTTTCCTCGTTCGCTGGAGCGTGAAAGAATCCATTTCGTAGGTCAATTGTACTAAAAATGCATGCGTTCTGTAAGCGATCGAGTTGATCTTCGATAAGAGGTAGAGAATAACGGTCCTTTACGATAACCCTGTTTATTCTTCTGAAACCAATACATAATCTTAGAGTTGAATCCTTCATCTTCACCATAACAACTGGATTGCAAAACTTTTCGATCTGATTGTCAACAATACAACTTTCTGTACTAGAAGTACTGCAAGATATAGGTTTCTCGTCCTTCAGAATTATACGCATTTCAACGTTAGTTGTTTTGCATTTATCTGGCTCATAATTGCAATTCATTTCAATTACCTCGCACTTAGCGTTATCACTACACTCAATATTAATTGTACTTACATCATTCTCAGCACAGACATCCATCACCATGATACTATGTACTTCCTCAGCAATTTCGTCTTTTATTTTTCTTATCTTCAAGCCATCAGGTTCGTTTCCTAGTATCACATCAACATCAATACAGGCGAATGAGACTACATGAAAAGTTAAATTATATTCCTCACCATCGACTTCAACTTTAGTTTTAAAATTTCCAATCAGTCTATTTTTCCCTTTGCTCGAAGTATTACCGAATCCAATCAGATAAAAATCTGATTTAAAAAGCTCAGGTTTATTTAAGGAATTGTATACCTTTCCGACATTAAATTTGCTGCCAGTATCATCCAACTATGTTCCGAGAATGTAACATTTATTTTCATATTGTCGACTACCATTTGCCTGACATTCACTTTCTCAACTTTGGATGGGCATTCCTTTGAAATATGGCCAAATTTATTACAGCCAAAGCATTTAATTCCCTTTTCATTATCCCTGAAATTTTTGGATATATGGACTTTATCGCCGCAGTTATAACAAATTACAGCCTTTTCAGTTTTAACCCCAGTCCTATTGTCCTTTGTTGATCTAACATCAAATTTCTGTTTAGAAGACTTTTCCTGCATTGCATCATAACATTTAAGTTTTTCTTTAAAGTCCTTTAAATTACATGCACCGTACTTGGTCTTGTTAATTGTCAAATCCCGTATGCCATCAATAACTTATTGCATCAAAGCACTTTCCTCTATATTACCGCGCGAAGATATTTCCTTCATATTCATCTTTGTTGATCTTCCGTTCGTTAGCATTTATGTAATTGGGCACTGTTGTTGTAGATTTATATTCATCTAATAATGCCGGCCTCAATTTAATCCATGTAGTTATACCTCTTTCACTAGCAATAAATAATTTAGCCAAACCCTTAAGAGATTTCTTAACAAAAAAAATATCTGGAATTCATCCTAATACATAACAGCCGATGTCTCCTCAAAATCATTAATCTTAACATCACAGGTATAGAGCCACTTGCATCAAATGGTTTAATTGAATCCTCAATATCGCGGAAATTAATTGAAAATCTTGGCATATTAATAGACGATACGTTACACTGTTCTACAGTATATGTTTTGTTTTGATTGTTCTTTCACCATTGTTTCTATTTACTTCTTTATTCCTGCACGGTTTTGCATTACGTATTTTTCGTCGTTAATAACATTGCTGCCGCCGTTACCATTTGCGTGATTACATGCTGCTTCTTCCCGTCATCTTCATCAAAACCAACAAATTCTGTCAATCACTGCCTGTTTTACGATACCCTCATTTCCAAATACTAGTTTTGTAAAGCAGGGGTTACCAAAATTTTTTTTTGTGTATTAATGAGTAAGTGAGTGAAAATAAATTGAGTGATTTATTTATTTACTGTCAAAGACAAAAGTTAGTAATTTACGCTAATTTGATTTTCCTTTCATCAACATGCATAAAGTTATACATCTTTAACTCGAAAATTAGGGATTGTTTTTTTTAGATATTTGGTGGAAACTACTTTGGTTCTTAAATTTCCTCACCTACTAATAAAAAACCTTTCAATTTTCAAAAAAAAAAAAAGTGCTTTATGTCTACAAAAAAGCTGTTCCCTTTCCTTATCATTTAAATGTCTTAAAATGTCATTTAAGAACATATAAAACGTTGGACTTTAATAAAAGCATTTTTAAAATATTTACAACTTAAAGCATTTTTTGAGTGTAAACCCGAAAAAAAATGTCATAGCATCCGCCCACGTGTGCACTCGCCGCGGTCTGAGCGGCGAATAAATGAGAGAGCATAAGCAATGTGTGTGAATTCAATCAGCACTATTGTGCTATGAAATGGTAATCCCTGGTGTAAAGCAACAAGAACAGCACGTTTACCTGTTAACAAGTTGTTTCGTACAGTAGCAAAATCTACTAAAGCATACATGTCTATGTTGTTCCGTTTTACCTTTGCAGTTTTTTTTTATATTTATTTTTTTCTTATTCGTTTCTCTTCGGTACAGGAGTTTTCTCACTCATATAAATCTTTCCCTTTCTTACACCTATAGTTATGTTCGCGTCGCCATGTTTGTAAAGTCTTGTTCTCGATAGTAACGCTTCTCTCTATGCTTTCCTTTTTTCCTTTTTCTTGGAAATACACACTCACGAGAAACAATCCCGGTTGAGCCCCCAAATTTGTAGTAATTTATTTTCGATTTATTATATTAAAGAATATAAAATAAAATAAAGTATATTATTGTTATAAGTTCTTAAAAAAAATGACTTCAGAAATAAAAAATATAATACTCCTACTCCGTCGTCCGCCTTACGCTCTCGGCGTCTTCTTTCGGACTGACTCGCTCTTTCCTTCTCGCAACTTCATTTCCACACTACTATATTATCAGCAAAAATGAAATTAATTAATTGTGTACTCGCTGGTTAATCTAAAGCCGAAGTCAGGTATAAAGTGTCAAAAAGTACATATCTGCAAAATATTAACGACATTATTCCATCATATACTGTTGTGAAGCAAGATAATATTATTATGTATATGAAAACGTTATAAAAAATGTGGTAAGCTTGTTAAAATGTTTTAATTTCCATTATTGCTAATTTAGTGGTTTAATTCTGTTGTATTAAATAAAATTCAAATTTGGTAATTTTTTCTTATTTGATGATATTTTTACAAATTTATACTAAAGCAACGTTGCCGAATTCTCAAAACAAGTGCTTTTAATAGTAAATCCGGAGGAAAAGCTGAATATTGAAAAGACAAGGGAGGAAAACACAATGTAGAAAATAAAAAAAATGAATTGTGGGATAATATGAAACCAAGGTGCCCAACTCAATGGAATTTTTTTTTTGACATATTTTGTTAAAATACTCAGAATTGTTGAAAAAACTAGAAAACAGAATCCAATTACAAATAAGAACATATGAATATAACAGAAAAGGCAGAACTATATACAATGCTAAAATAAAAATGTTAAGTAAATATATATAAAATAAAGAATGCACTAGAATTAAATAGAAGTTGGGAAAGATGTCGAGCTTTTGATGCGACTAATGTAAGGAGATGCTTTAAATGCAAGGAATTTAATCATTTATCAAGCGAATTTAAGAATCTGGAAATAAAAATAATGTGATACAGAACTATTAATCATATGCATAAACTGTATAATAATGAATCAGAATTTAAACAAGTCATGGGACTTATAACAAAAACTGTACCGTGCATTTCAATTAACTTAAAATGAAGTGGATTTATTAATCTATTAAAGAATATACATATGCAGTGATTGACAAAACAATGGACACTTTTTCAAAAATTCACTTGTGTTCTAATCGGACGACCATTAAAAAAATTGGCAAAATATTTCTTATTTAAAAACATTTAAAACCTGTATAATTCAGAATTCACTTTTTCTGTTTTGAAAAAATAATGGAAACTTATAATTCTGCACGAAATTGGTCTAAGAAAAATATCTAGATAAAAGAAATTAATAAGTTCATCATGATTATATTTATTTAGGGTTTTTGAATATTATTTTCCTCTCAGCAGATTTCTGGCAAAAACTCTGAGAGTAAATAAAATTGCCATGAAAAGAAAAAAATCGGTCTTTCGGAGTCGACTTTAAACTGTAGGTCCCGCACTCATGTATAAAATTGCAACACACAATATAATGGTGTGAGAAAGCTAGGCCGTAAGTCCTGACTGAAGGTTTGTAATGGCCAATTATGTATGTTATGTATGTGAATATTATTTTGTTCTTTATTTTTGATCTTTTTTTTGCACATTTAATTATTGAAAATGGCTAAATATTATAATAAAATCGATTAACACAGATTTCATCATAGATTAGTCAAAAAAACAATTTCTATAAAAATAAAACTGAAAGATCATTGAATGACAATGGTGTGAATAAACAGTAAATAAGTACATCCGGAACGTTAATTGGTTAATTCAAACAATTTAATACACCGGTGCAAATTTGAAATAAAAATATATATGATCGCGTAAAGATTAAAATTTAACATGATATACGAAAAAGGTGAAGGTGCGGTAGTCTAGTAGGTAGTAAAGCCTCGGTTCAAACCCCAGGTCAGACATCAAAACGAAAATGTAACAAAATATTTCTTCGGCAACTTTATCAGCAGATTTCTGGCAAAAATTCTAAAAGTAAATAAAACTTTAAACTGTAGGTCCGCCACTCATGAATACCATTATAACACATGATTGAGGGTTTGTAATCGATTGTAATGACTTAATATGTATGTAAATAACGAAATAATTAGCGTTGAAAAGAAAAATAAAAATGTGGAGCGTTTAAATATAGCAAAAACCAAAAACTAAATAAAACAAGCTTTCGGAAAAATAAGGATGTTAATGAAAATGTGTTAATGTTTGATAAGTGCGTAGAGGAAACGATACAAAAGTTAACTTTTACAAAAAGGGACAGAATAAAGTTAGTAAATGGTTTAATAATAAATTACGTAGTATAAAAAATACAAATCACGTCCAAAGCAAATCATTTGCTCTTTGGGAATTTCCTTTAACCAATAAATTAATGTGGTTATATTTGATTTGCTTTGAGTTCATAGGCTAATTGAAAATGACTAGTAGGAAGAGACAAGATTCTCCACCCAAATCGGAAAGTTTGTAGAAGTTGATTACGAAAAAAGCTAAGATTGTTGATAAATTAATTCGAATTGGTCAATCCATTTTGGAAAAAAAATAATTTGTTTTAATCCAATCGAATTGGAATGTCGACTTGGCATATAAAAAAATTATATTGACCAAGCTATGAAGCTTCAGTCTGATGTGGATAATTTGTATCCCATAAACAATGAT
Source organism: Sarcophaga bullata (assembly GCA_005959815.1). Taxonomy (NCBI): domain Eukaryota; kingdom Metazoa; phylum Arthropoda; class Insecta; order Diptera; family Sarcophagidae; genus Sarcophaga; species Sarcophaga bullata. The sequence goes on along the minus strand of QOCX01001623.1, from coordinate 20,072 downwards.
AGAACTGAGTTTGAAGACATTTGTGTGACCACTAAATCATTGTTTCTGAATGTCCTGGATAAAAATAGGCAGTCAAATGTGCCAAAAATTTAATAGCAAGTTGGAAGAAGTTTTATGACAATGAATGTCTTAAATTTTTCGGCAATATGAGAAAATTTTCCGATTTGCCAAATTACAAAACCTTCAGCTATTGCTTTGTGCCGATATATGATTCTTTATTGTCAATTGATGACGATAAGAATATTACAAATGTCATTCTCATACAATTAGTGATGTCAAAAGTAGATCCAGTCGCCAAATCGAAATGGGAAGAACAACATGATTTCGAGAAACTTCCACTTTGGTCAGACTGCAAATCCGCCTTGAACAAACGATATCAGTATAATGCAGCTGATGAGTTTTTAAGTTCAAGGCCGAGGTTTGGTAACCAAAAAACTGAACATTTTTCGAGAAGAAATAATAACAAATGTTTAACATAGTATTAACAATTGTCCTTCATTCCCTGCTGAGCTACTAAGTCAAAGATTTCACTTCATTTGAGGTTTTTTCCTCTGGATTTTAATATATTTTTGCCAAAGCAACATTTGTTCGTGTTGCAGGTGTGTTTTAATTTGATTGGTTAATTTGCCAGAAATTTTGTGCGTCGATTTTGCTGGCATAGCAAAGGTTTTTTCCTTTCTTAAGTATATTGGCTATTTTTAAGAATATAAAATTCAAGCAACGTTTGTTATTAGTTCAGTTCATACTCAGGGCTCGCTTAGTAAGAAACACAATAAATAGAATTTAAAATAAATTAAATTGAATAAAAATAAAATTGAATGTTGAATGTTGAATGAATTGTTTTTTTTTTATAAAAACTGAATATCCGGTAAATTATTAATATCCAACAACCAGTCACCATATAGTGGAAAAAGCACAATATAGGTTTAAAAACATTAAAGAAAAATTTTAGAATAACATTGAATTTAAAACTAATATTAACTGAAAAAGAAATTTGAAATTAAATTTAATAAATTATGAAACATAAAAATTTAATAAAATGTTGAAACTGAAATCAATATTTTTGGAAATAAAAAATACATTGAACATGGAATTTAAGACAAAGCTAAACTGGAAAAAGGGAAAAGAAGACAAAAGGGAATGTGGCTAAAAACAACTACTGTCAGAGTACTGTAGCTGTCAACATGATTTATTTGCAAGCACTAGTATTAAGAATGTAGTCGCCGTAGTCTAGTGGGTAGTGTGTTGGCTTATTAGACGAAAGGCCAGGGTTCGAATCCCCGGTCAGACATCAAAAACGAAATATGAAAAAATATTTCTTCGGCGACTTCCTCTCAGTAGATTTCTGGCAAAAACTCTGAGAGTAAATAAAATTGCCATGAAAAGTTTCTCAAAAATCTGTCGTTCGGAGTCGACTTTAAACTGTAGGTCCCGCCACTCATGTATAAAATTAACACACACAACATAAGTGGTGTGAGAAGCTAGGCCGTAATCCTGACTGAAGGGTTGTAATGGCCAATTATGTATGTATGTAGTATTAAGAATGGGTGCTATTTTATTATTATATTTTCTACCATTTTGATTAAAATTTAAAATAACTTTTAATTAGAATTAAATTTGATATCAGTCTACATAATTTTTGAATTTTTTTTAGGATTTGAATTTTATAAAGTACCTTTCAATAGATTTCAGATTTTTTTTTTTTTTTAATTTATGGGCTGTAGGGAAAGGAGATTCAGTAGATCAGAAGAACTCGCAGCTAGGATAAGAGCCTAGACACTTTCTGAGAGGCAAGAGGTAGATACAGTAAGTAATAGTAATAGTATGGACGGGCAAGTTTGAAAGTGTTTCTGGATACTGCCATTAACCAGGCTGTTCAAAGAACTAAAGAAGAATTTCAAACCATTATCAATGATTTGACTGCTAGGGTTACTAGTTTCAACCACCGCCCGCTGTCGAAGAATATAGAGAAATAGAAACCAGACCCGGTGTACAGTATGATAAAACTCTAGATATAGTCAAGTCGATACCTGAGTTCAGGAGGGAATCACAGTGATGTCTCTTGGCGCCAGGCCGTAATCACAGCGCAGCTCAAAATACTATCAATTAGTAAGAATCCTGAGAAATAAGTTCGTAGAAAACGCGGACGCTGACTAAGCGCCTACAATAGCGTTCTTAGTTTTAATGCTATCATGGCTACACTATATAGACAAGAAGTCCATATTTACGTTGAAGCAAGAACTCTCCACACTCAGACAAAATAAAAGATCATTCATTCAATTCAACGATGAGGTAGAGCGAAAGCTGACTGCTATTGTCAATAAGGTAATAATGTCCTACGCATGCGATGATGCCTTAAGTCGCTTAACAAAAAATATCGAAATGACGAACTGCGAATTTTTTTTTTCGGAATTAGAAAGGCCTAAATCAGAATCTACAAAATCCTTTATTTATCCCCAAGGCAATCAACAAAATGCTATACAAAACCCCTTCAAGCAGCAACTGACCCACCCACAAGCAGCTCGAGGTTCCTTCGTGCAATCGAATCGGCCTCAACACCCGTTCAATCAGTTGCAACGTTATAAT
>QOCX01001623.1:0-17469 GCA_005959815.1 Sarcophaga bullata | reverse complement strand
GCCACAAATTCTGATTTCAGGTTCCACCCAAATTAAGGCGCTGTCGTGCAGAATTCAGCTCAAAGCATGAACTAACTGGAGTTCAAACCTACGTTCACTTCCCAGCCAGTCGAGATAATGTAAGAATGCGAACAGTGATAAGTAACAGATCTCAAGGATTTCAAGAACACAAAAGGGACATAACACTCGATAAACAAATTCCTAGAAAGACCTAAAGAGTCAACAATCTTTGTCATGAAGTCCCATAAAGTGAATTTTATGAGGAAGGAGACCAAGGAGACCCTACTGTTCAACTCTGTCAAGATTTGTTAGAAAACGAAGACGAAATTAATTTTTTAATTAAAACATAAACAACATTCTTAGTGAAATAAATTCACGGAGGCAATATAATCAATAAAAGAACATTGGTTAACGTCTTTAATAAAACCGAAACCTTATTTATTCTTCCAAACTTATCTCTTTTTGACTGCATCATTGGATTTAGTTTCATAAAAAGCATAAAGGGGGTCATCGACACCAAACATGACATTATCTACTTTGATAGTGGGAAAAATTAAAGTACCTTAAGCTAAACAAGATTAATGCTTTAATAAGTGAGGTTGGCATTCCAAAAGGCGTTGAACGGATTTTTTCGAAAATATCAATGAAAACTTAGTCGTTTTTGGAAAATCCAAACTAAGCTCTGCCGTACAACACTAAAATTTCAGCCACGATTAGAACCACAGGCCAGGAGCCAATATATTCCAGGTATCAGTCCTATCATATGTCAATGATAGAGTTTGTGAATCAGGAAGTGAAAGAACTTGTAAAGAACGGCATAATAAGACCGTCCTGATCACCTCACAATAGTCCAGTTTGGGTTGTCGATAAAAAAAAGGGGTTTGGACGTCTAGTATCTGACTTCACTAAGCTTAACACTAAAACCATTCCAGACAAATACCCGATACCTGACCTATTTATTATCATGTCAAATCTTTTACACAAATTTGGATTTAAGGAGTAGGTTTCACCAAATAAATTTGGTTGAGCGTGATCGCGGAAAAACCGCTTTTAATGAAAAAAAAGGGAAGTACGAGTTTTGCCGTTTACTATTCGGGCTTAAGGACTCACATTGTATTTTCCAGAAAGCGATTGAAGTCGTTTTGCGTGAAGAAATAGGGAAATACTGTCAGATCAATGATATAATATTTTCTGACTCTGAGCATAAACACATTGATGATATCGATAGAATACTGAAGAAGTGCATTCACGCTAACATGAGGGTGTCATTTGAAAAAATCAAAGTTTTTCAAAACCTCCGTGGAGTACTTGGGGTTCATTTTTTCGACCGACGGAATAAGGACTTGTCCGACAAAGGTCGAAGCTATTGTAAATTACGAATTCCTCGAAGCGCTGAGAAGCCTAAGATCTTTTTTGGGTTTGGCAGGATATTACAGAAGATTCGTCAAGGAATATTCAGGTTTCGCGAAGTCGCTTACTAGATTTTTACGAGGTGTAAATGGACATGTCGATACTAAACATTCAAAATAGACTTAAATAAGGGCGCCGTAGATTTTTTCGAAAAGTTAAAGAAAAACCTATCCTCTGAAGATGTCACTCTCTTGTATCCAAACTTTGAAAGACCCTTTGATCGCACAACGGACGCTTCGCCCCATGCAATCGGAGTGCTCCTTTCGCAGAATGAACGTCCTATCACAATGATATCTCGAACCTTGTCCGCTACTGAAGAAAACTATGCCACGAACGAACGCGAACTTCTCACTATTGTGTGGGTTTTAAAAAGTCTTAGGCATTATCTCTATGGGGTTAACAACCTCAACATATTTACTGATCACCAACCCCTTACATATTCAATTTCCGATAAAAATTCAAATTCAAAATTGAAACGGTGGAGAGCCTTCATCGAGGAATATTCTCCAAACTTTACCAGGCAATATGTCCATATTGTGGAGGATTCTGGATCTACAACTTCACTCCAGGCGAAATTTTGCTTACTGAAGTTATGCCCACTGTCGAAAATCCGATTAACTCTTTCCGGAACCAAATTCTTTTTAACAACTGTGCTGAATGTAAGAAAGTAATGAAACTTATTTTCAAAGACCATATTCAACACCATGTAACATTCGACGAAAATGAAAATCGTCGGATTGTGTAAATCCGCAGATAGTTAACGTTATTCATTGCGACTTGCATACCATAGGTCGAATTCAACATCTCTTCATAACAAACTATCCATATGTGAAGTTCCGGGACACAAATAAATTCGTGACTGACATCTTCAACCCAGATGATCAAATCGAAATTCTAACAAATGTGCACAATAGGGCACATCGTTCAGTGTCCGAGAAGACAAAACGAGTCCTTCAAGACTATTATTTCCCTAATATAAAGAAGAAAAAAGTCAGAGAAATTAAGAAAAATTGTAAAATTTGTCATCTAGCAAGGTATCAAAGACATCCTCAAAAACATAAACTGGGCTAAACCATCATATCTTCCTTTCCGGTTGAGATACTTCACATCGACATTTACAACACAAGCAAATTTTTTTTTCTTAACTTGATTGGATAAATTTTCAAAATTTTCCATAGTAAACCCCATTACATCAAGAGACATAATTGATGTTAGGCCAGCATGTATAGAAGTTTCGAATCTTTTTAAAGGAACAACAACAATAATTTGTGATAACGAAAAGTCCCTTAATTCACAGGCCATAAAATCACTAGCCAAAAATAACTTTGATATGAGGTCTACACAACCCCACCAATGCACAGCTCTACCAACGGCCAAGTTGAAAGGTTCCACGGAACACTAACTGAAATCGCTAGGTGTCTTAAACTAAAATGTTCTTTTGAGGACACAATAGAACTAGTTCTAATGGCCACCATAAGATATAATAGGTCAATTCACTCAACCACCGAACTTAAACTAATTGATGTAATTCAATCTACACCAGATGATTTAAGATAAAAAAAATTCAGCGTAGAATACTGGCAAAGCAAAAAAAAGCTGATCTTAATTACCACAATAAAAAATTGTAGCTAAAATATACAGCCCTGGAGGGTTCGAACGTCTAGGAAATAAATTTAGTAAAACGTTCGTCGAAAAAATAGTGCCGGAGAATTTGGGAATAACCGTAAGAGTTGATAATAGGAATGTAACAGCTCCCTCACACTTGTAGCAATGGTGTTCACCAATTACGCAACTATCCTGGATTATTCTGGGTCACATTACATTCCCATATAGGACGGAAATGTTGCCATCTTCGACGCCTTCAAAACCTTGGCTCTCGTTACTAATCTTACCGCCTACGAAGACCTTAACATTGAGACAGAGTTTTTTGAATCATTTTCCTCAATTGAATATGAGAAAATTAAGTGTGGCTGATCTTCAACAGATTGTAAAAATGATGGGTGAATTAACGATCCATCACAGACTTTTGCGCAGCATAAACTCTACTGGAAAAGTCTTAAAATTGATTGCGGGCCCGGTATTTCCGCACGTTACTAATCTTACCACCTACGAAGACCTTACCATTGAGACTGAGTCTTTTGAATCATTTTTCTCAATCGTACATGAGAAAATTAATTGAGGCTGACCCTCAACAGATTCTAAAAATGATGAATGAACTAACGACCCATCACAAACTTTTGCGAAGCATAAACTCTATTGGAAAGCCTTAAAATTGATTGCGGGGACACCGGACTATGACGACTTCAAAGAGGTTCGTGCTAAGCAAGACAAAATAAATTCGGCTAATAATAGGCAAGTTACAATAAATACTGAACTGCAATCCCAAAGAAATAATCTTACACGCAATGTGAACATTTTATTGAAAAACATAAAAACCCAAGAAATAGATTCAGGCCACTTGTATGACCTGTTGTCTGCTAGAAATAGAGCAGTGATAAAGGAATCAGATGGCATAGCTCTATCTATAATATTGGCTAAAGTCCAGATTATGAATCCCGCATTATTGGATGGGCAGGAGGTATTTAATTTATGATAGGATCTAAGATGGGCTCTAAGAATATAAGCATAAGCGAAATAGTCGCAAATTCAAAATTAAGGGCTCTTCAGGATAGGGCACTATTATATTTTTGACTAAATTTCCTATAGTTGGCTCAAACAGACTATATTTCCGGTGGTTCATTAGAATGAAATATTATCATTCGAAACACAGTACGTTGCTAAATGTGAAAATGAGTATTTTATGCTATCGAATTGTAAAAATTGGTAAATGACGACAATCGTTGTCTCATGAACCTGGCAAGCAGTTATACGGCTTCATGTAAAACAAAATTCTCACACAGTATACCATATGTTGTTGCCGTTGAAGAAGGTATGGTTATTATTAATGATCAATCTTCACACATATCGGTTGACGAGGAAAACAAGATCCTGTCTAGAGGTACGGACTTTATCAGCTTTGAAAATGAGCTTATGGTCAATGCATCAAAATTTAGAAACATTCAAAGCATTATATATATAAAGCCTGAATCTCGGTTAATTTTTCGGAACATCTGTCAGTTTTGTATTAATAATAGAGATGAGATTGCATTCATACAAAGTCAGGGACGATTTCCATACATCTGCTTCACTTTTCATACTTGTCTTTATATTATGCTCTATTAATGAAGAAAAATTAGCAATAAATAACGTTATTCATGAATTTGAGCAGATGGGGACATCTTCATCTTAAAGGGGGAAATAGCTAACGGCCCTTACTTAGTTTAGATTTAATTCATTTGAGGTTCTTTCCTCACACAATTTAAAGACTTAAATTATTTAAAATATTGGTTTTGGGTTTCCTTTCTTAAGTATTTCGGCTGTTTTCAAGAATATAAAATTCAAGACAAGTTTGTAATTAGTTCAAACTCAGGCTCGCATAGCAAGACACATAATAAATATAATTTCAAATAAATTAAATTAAATAAAAATAAAATTGAATGGAATCGAGAAAATTTGTTTTATTAATAAAAACTGAATATCCGATAATTATTAATTTATATAAATTGTCTCTAAAAGGGATACTCAGTAGAGAAGTGTACGTCATCCAAATGCAGAATTTGTGGTAGATCCCATAATTCATAGTTACATAAGTACAACACAAGCCAAAGTGCAAATAATAACTACACTGACGAATCATCGATTTCACATGCATCGGTGATTTATTCTTCGTCCGATGAAAGAGTAATTCTCACGACAGCAGATAACTAGGAAGTAAGTAAGAAGCAATTTTGGTAAATTGATACCCGCGAGAACAACCAGGGACTTGCGCAGCTACTTCGATTAAAAAGAGGAGGCACACTGAATTTAACTGACATTAGTGAAACAAATTTACTTTCGAAATCTTGCGTTAACTATCACATCGAGGGTTAATTCCAATCAATTTAATGCAAAATTTTGGGATTGAGTTCGATAATTAATTACAACCGGCCTACATATTCCTAGTTGTATAAAGTTATTTGATCCGTGCTTCAACAAAACACGGAAAATTGATTTGATTACCTACCGGAGCAGAAATTTTCTTCGAGTTAATGTGTGTTGGTCAGATAAAATCTGGCCCGAGCCTCCCAATACTTCAAAAAACTTCGCTTAGTTTTATTGTCACTTGAAAATACAATCAATCAAAGGGCCCATTAATAATATGCATCATGACTTCATGAAAGAGTATATCAAGTTGGGACTTATGCCACTTTTAGATAATATGTCAGATTCTCCTCCTATATCACTCCCCATCAATGTGTTCTGCAGTCCCAAAGTACAACTACTAAACTTCGAGAAGTTTTCCATGCTTCCTGTAGACCTTCTTCTCACGTGTCCCTGAACGATCTGCTAATGGTTGGTTCTACTTTTGAAGAAGAACTGTATTCTACTCATCCGTTTTCGGCTTCATCGATACGTAATCGCTGCAGACATCGAAAAAATGTATCAAGTTTCAATTGACGAGTACGATAAGAACTTTCAATTAATCCTTTGGAGACAGAATCCATCTGTTTCGATTAAACACTGTAACTTATGTCTTTTATAAAGTTTGCTGCCAAAAGAGGACTACTCAAAGGAATATACTGCGATAACGCGACGAATTTGATCGGAGCCAGCCTCGTACTGAAAGAGCTGCACCAAGGGTTCAACACACGAATCCAGACAGGGTACAATCTGTTCCCCCGTCTGGTAACAAACTTGTCGCGATGTGGGGGCTTAAGTGTACCTATCCCCAATTTGTTGGAGATGTGGTACATGACTAAAGGTTACCTTAATATCGTGAGAGGGCCGTGTTCGAACGGAGTGTTAATCGACTCGTGCTTATCGGATTTTTTGCAGTCATGGGTCTAATCCGACTGTATTATAACGGCGCCTCACTGACACCTGGGCGCGTCAGTGAGTATTATGTTTTCTACCGAGTTCTTGTCATACTAGCGGGACTATGGCATGATTGACCTCACTTCCCCCTTACTCGCGGGACTCATATGGATGACGAACAAATAAACAAGGACATGGACCAGTCGCATCTCATTGCGCAAATTCTGACACGCATTGTTGATAACAACAACGAAATCGTCAAGAATTTCGCCCCAGGTGGTATGAGGATAATGGTACGAGGAGTCCTTTAGTGAGACGATTGCTTCGGCGATCCCCACCTCGACGGAAGACATGTGTGTGGAGTCAGACTGTCTTCCCACTGTCGGATGATACAATCATCGAAAGGCTCCCCTTCAGTCGTATCCAGATTGCCACTGGGAGCAACCTGATTCGGACTGCATGAGGATGAGTAGCTCGTCTGACAAGGGGGAAAAACTGCGCGGAAAAGTTCCGCTTTACATAGAGAGAGAAATTCGTATCGCAGGGCTTGCGCTGTCTTGAGTCGATTAGCAAGCTGCGATTTGGATTCCCTTTCTGTTAAGGATCAGAAGATGCTGGTTCGACACAGAGGCACTGTTTCAAGGTATGAAACCAAATACCCGGGCAGTGTCCTCTCACGAAGCGCTGATTCTGGCATAAAGGATGGACCCTTGAGTGCGGGCAAAAGTGTAGAGCCAATTGCTTCTACTTCCAAAACCGCAAGCAATTTTCTGGAAGGTTATATACCCTTACTCCCAACTGAAGTAAATAAGACTTCTCGAGTCTTCAAACCCTCAGTGAATAGTAAGGGTGATGATGTTTCTTCTTCAATGGATGAAGGAAAGGGGTAGAAACTATCGCTAATCCTTTATCTCGGAAGTAGAATACAAAGTTGGAACGTCGTCAGATAGATATTCTATGCAGGTTTCCCGAAAGGGAAATCACATAAAGAGAAACAGATCTGACGAGGTGCCTCCCTCCGGATAATAACGTTCTAAAAAGCAGGAAAGCCTGGGAACTAATCCTTCCCTTCAATTGGCTTTCATCGATAGGTCAGATTGGATGTAAAATCTCTCCTGAAAGATGGGATCTAACTGAAGAAAGGCTCATCGAGTTTATGATAGAGGAAAGTTGTGATGGCGGTTGGTCCAAAGGCATCAAGGTAGTGGACTGCGAAAACGAGGGAACTGTAAAGTTCCTTGTGGATGAAGTGAAGCTCCTTGGTGAACACTGGCCCGGTGCTCGACTGGAGGTGATCCTTCAATCTGACCTCCCTTTGCGTCCAATAGTGACGGTATGAGTGCCGCCTACATTTAAGCAGGTAAATAGCATACCTACACTTATTAGTAAACAGATGACGGATCGAACACCAGCTCGTGGGTAGTTGTCAACTCCCTGGCTGGTAAGAGATGGTAAGAGAAAAGGCTGCAATCTTCGGATCGCGATGGATCAGACATCACTTCAGTGGCAAAGGGCAAAGTGTGGTGTGGTGTTGTGTGGTGTTAGCACACCTTATCCGTCATCCGAAGATAGGTGATGCCAATGACCCAGAGGGGGCTGAAAGTGTTGCGGATTAATCTGCATCACTGCGCCTCACACAACCTGCTAACCACCCTGCTCCGCCTTAAAGTTGATATCACTCTTATCCATTAACTTTGGATCATTAGGGATAGGATTCTGAGTTTGAGCGATATTTATTTCAAAATCAAGTGAGAAGGTAAGAACCTGTATTTTAGGTAGAAGTAATTTGGACTTGTTAATCAATGCTTCCTTTTGTACAGGTGACGTAACAACTACAGAGATGAAGTATATGCCGTACGAGATTGCATCTCCTCTGACGACCTAACTACTGGTGGAGTATGCGAAAAATAAGATATCGTCTGGTCTTGGGTTGTGATTCCAATGCTCATCACACCCAATTGGGCAGCGCTGACATTAATACTAGGGGTGAGTCGATTCTGAATTTTATTATTCTTAACAGGTTCACCATTTGTAATATTGGTAAAACACCGACTTTAAGAAATCGTATTACGGAAGCTGTAATTGACTTTATGCTCTCTAACATGGACAGGTCTATGATTAGGGGCTGGAGGGTTTCAGATGAGTGTTATTTCTCTGATCACCAACTGATATCCTTCAGTATTAATCTGTCTGGTGGCTTTCATAAGCCTTTTAGGAACCCGAGAAGAACCGACTGGATAAATTTGAGAAAGTTGTGAAGGAGGAACTTGGGGCCCTTAGGGGCCATTCCACCCCTGCATCAATGATCGAGTTGGATCTTTGATGAATATTTTGTTGTCTTGTTATAGAGGTGCTTGCCCTCTTACTTACCCGGGTAAAAGGAGCCAGCCAGCCTGGTGAAACGCGGAACTCCGCAGAATCCGCTGTTGTACTAGGAGACTCTTTAACAAGGCTAAGTGGTCGGACAGGGATGTTGACTGGTCTGCATATACATCCAGTTTTAATGAGTATGGAACGGAAACAAAGCTTTCAAAGAGAACTAACAGGATGAGTTTCTGCGAAAGTATCGAGGAAGTTGCCGAAGTGGCTCGTTTACGCAGGATGCTGTCTAAGGATCCCAAAATCCTAGGCTTCGTCCTAATGAAAGACGGCACGTGGACAGGTTCGAGAGAAGAAACCCAAGAGGTTCCATTGAACACTCATTTTCCCAATTGTGTGGATCCATATACCTATCCATTGGGTGTAGCTGATCCTATATGTAATGCTGACATGATGCCCGATTTGGAAGAGATCGTTACCAGGGTGAAGCCGCCGTGGTCTAGTACGTAGTGTGTTGGCTTATTAGACGAAAGGCCAGGGTTCAAATCCCCGGTCAGACATCAAAACGAAATATGAAAAAATATTTCTTCGGCGGCTTCCTCTCAGCAGATTTCTGGCAAAAACTCTGAGTAAATAAAATTGCCATGAAAAGTTTCTCAATAATCTTGTCGTTTGGAGTCGACTTTAAACTGTAGGTCCCGCCACTCATGTATAAAATTAACACACACAAGATAAGTAGTGTGAGAAGCTAGGCCGTAATCCTGACTGAAGGGTTCTAGTGGCCAATTATGTATGTATGTATGTTACCAGGGGTAGGCTCAAATGGGCTATACATAGCTTTGAGCCTTTTAAATCGCCTGGTCCGGATATCTTTCCGGCTCTGCTTCAGCATGCCGGTGATATATTACACGAATACCTGGTGGACGTGTATAAGGACTGCCTCTGGTGGTGTAATAACCTGCTGGTTGGAAAGATGTGCTAGTGTTGTTTATACCGAAAGCCGGTAAACTTAGTCACATCATCCTCTTTTGAAAGCTTTGGAGAGATTTGTCGACTCATATTTGATATCGAACATAGACCGGTCTCTGTTGACTACGTCGTAACATGATTACATTAAGGGTAAGTCGGTTAAGAGCGCTCTTCATGATATGAAAGGTTTTGTTGATGCGAATTTGGCAAAGAGTGGCGGCCTTCTTGGATATTGAGGAGGCTTTTAACAATGTTGCCACATCTGCAATTGAGAATTTGCTTAGGGATGTACATGCCCCAGATTTTCTGGCGCGGTTTATCACTCACATGTTGGGTAATAGACTAATCCGTTCGAATCTGAGTGGATGTTCTGTCGTTAGGCGTGCAACCTGGGGCACCCCACAGGGGGGATATTACCCTCTCTTGTGGCTCCTGGAGGCTAATGTCGGTTTAAGGCGTCTGGAAAACAGGGTCTTTAAGGTTGTGGCGTACGCCGATGATGTAGTTATTCGGGGGGTTGCAAATTTTTGTCGACGCTGGGAGAACTGATGGAGTCTGCGCTTGGAACTTTATCCTCATGGGCTAGGAAGTGTGGTCCGAGTATAGATTCCAATAAACAGACCTCGTTTTGTTATCGCGTAAATACAAAATTGGAACCTTGAGGTTACCGAGGTTAGGTGGTAGGGAGCTTACGTTGTCTTCTGTAGTCAAGTAATTAGGTGTTGTTCTAGACAGCAAGCTGAACTGAAAAAGTAACACCGAGGAAATAATGAAGAAGGAACTGAATGACCTCTTTCAGTGTAGGAACTCCATAGGTAAGAGCTGGGGTCTTTTGGTTAGGGCCATTCGCTGGATATATCTGGGGTTTGTTAGACCGGTTATTACTTATGGCTGTGTTGTGCGGTGGAGTGGCTTGCATAAGAGTTTCCAACAGAAAATTTTCGTTAAGATGTAGAGGATTGTCTTCCTGAGTATCACTGTAGTGAGGAAGAGTTGATCTCAGGCTGCTCTTGACACCGCTGGATTTGTATGTCGAGCGGTGTGCAGCGCAAAATGCCATACGTCTGAGGGAGTCGAGCTTCTGGAAACAGCGCTCGATAGGTCACTCCAGAGCTTTGAACGTCGTCCTTCCTGATGGTAGGTACGGGCGTTCGGAAAAAGCCACCGACTATATTGTGCATGAGGTTATGTTACTGCCTGGTTTTAGGATGCTTATACCGGATAGAGCACAATGGAATGATGGGGTACTACGGGGGCATCCAACTTCACGGATGGGTCTATGTTAGGTGGAGCTACATGTGCTGGGTTTTCTGTAGGGGTCTCGGTCATGAACTCCACTTCAGGTTGAAATATTACTGTAGCGTGTTTCAGGCTGAGATTTTCGCAATCTTGAAGGCTATAGAGGCCACAGCTGGTGGGCCCACTTCGGATTTGGAATCTTACCCGAGCTTCGTTGACAGTCAGGCTGTCCTAAGGGCCATTGCGTCGGTCTGGTGCAAATCACGGCTAGTTCGCGAGTGCAAGGAGTCGTTGAAGACTTATGGACCAGACCGTATCTCTTTATGCTGGGTTCCGGCTCATAGCGGAATACTCGGTAATGAGGCGGCGGATGCCCTCGCTAGGTAAGGTTCGGAGTTGGAAACTATCGAACTCATCCTCTGTAACTGTCCAGCCCTTAGTAGATTAAGGTTGAAGACCCTTGGCAAGGGCTTCTTTGAAGGTTTGAATTCTGTGTCGAGAGCCGACATCAAGTCCTTTCATAGATTCATTATTAGGTTAAGCTGACTGAGAGATGCTAGGACTTCATTAGTGTAGTCGCGCTCCGCCTTGTTTGTTTTCTGTTTGTTGTCCTGTGTAGTTCCTCCGTTTCCTATTCCCCCTTCTCTACCTCCTCTCGTTTTTCCATCCCTCTCCTGTGCATCCCTTCTTAAGGACGATTGTGTACAATGGGTCAACTTGACCTCTGGGTACTGTACTTAGTACACATCCTCTAACCTTCCTATCTACAACCTGTAGCCCTTTACAGCTACTTAGTTGGTAAGTGTAATCATTTCTTTCGCGCATCTCAAATTCTGAAATTAACTCACTATTAATTTGATTAATTTCATATATATAGGATAACTGAAAGAACAACCACTGACAGTATTTAGTACTTAGATTCTTTATTGTACAGCGCTGACAGATAACAGAAATATTTATGATGATATAAAAACCGTTAATACATACATACATACATAATTGGTCATTACAACCCTTCAGTCAGGATTACGACCTAGCTTCTCACACCATTTATGTTGTGTGTTAATTTTATACATGAGCGGATGATCCTAGAGTTTAAAGTCGACTCCGAGCGACAGATTTTTGATAAACTTTTCGTGGCAATTTTATTTACTCTCAGTTTTTGCCAGAAATCTGCTGAGAAGCCGCCGAAGAAAAATTTTTTCATTTTTCGTTTTTGATGTCTGACCGGGGATTCGAACCCTGGTCTTTCGTCTAATAAGCCAACACACTACCTACGGCGACTTAAAAAAAAGCCGTTGATAATGTTCTTAATGTTGAGAAGTTGGCTCCCGTAGCAGCAAAATGCAAGGTAAAAAAAATTTAGGGTTCGTGAAGTTAAATATCATCAAATTTCTTGTGCTAAAAATTTAATTATTTTTTTTAAGTTCATTTTATTAACATTAAACTGTGTTGTTAATATTTCTACAATAATTTCATAATATTTCAGTCGAACATAGAAGAATATATATCATAAACAAATAAAGAAGAATATGTGTTTTAAAAATAAAGTGTTTTAAAGAAAATATAGTACAAGATTTGAATATTTAGAAAGTCTTTCAACATAATAAACTAAACTAATAGCAGTTTACAAGCACACCAATTGCTACGTTCAAAAAAAAAAAAAAAAAAAAGAAAAGAAGAAGTGATGCTCTATTTTTATTTTATTATTTAGATATAATACTATATAAGACTATAAAATATATGTAAAATTTTATTACATACTAAAAAAATTTTAAATATTTACCTTTTTTGTAACCAGAAACAACCCGTAAAAAATTATTAATATCTTTAAAAAAAAAGCATACGCTAATTGAAACTGAACTCTAAAAAAAATTAAAAAAAATAAAGACTCAAACCCAAAACAACGCAACTTCGAAAATCTAACTACGCAGAGTGAAAATTAGTACTATTCAGCAGCGACGGAACTTCGAAAAAACGCAAAACGAAAAGACGCAAAGGAATTGGGGTAATTCCTACAAGAAATGAATGACCGAAACTAACACATACAAGATTCACTTACTAACACATACATAACATTTTATAGTACTTTTCAGCTGCATAGTTGCATTTACAAGAACACATCATTAGTGACAGTAAAATGACCAGTCTTTTGATTATTAGATTTGATGGAGTCAAATATATTTTTGACAATATCTTCCGAAAAAAAAATTATAATGAATCAAGGACCAGTAACTGTTTGCTAATGTAAGTACCTTTTCTGTGTGAATCATTTGATTAGTATTTAATAAATCTCTTTTCTTGTAAAACTAAAGCAAATGATGCCTTCAAGAAATATGAAGGATAAAGTAAAGGAGGAGTGCGTCAGTCAGACCAATGGCAAAAAAGAGACGATTAATGAATTCGGGTGTAAGCCATCTCTTGAAAAAGAGAGACTAGTCACTTGACCGTCATTGTTCTGTACGCAAAAATTAAAAGGTTTATAGTTATTAAAAAATAAGTGATGTAGACGTGGAAATAAAAACACGTTCAAAGGAAAATGAATTGGAATTTAAGAAAAATAGTAATCGAAACAAGAAAAGAAGTAATCGTGAGAACATAATTGAAAACAAAAAAAAAAATAATTTCCAAAANAGCAGTACCAAAAGATGAACATAAAAAACTAAGAATATTGTTGTGCGAAAGACAAATCAAAGAAATAATAACAATGTCGCAAATTAAAAACATAAACAGGATAATTATCGGTGGAAGGAAAAATTTCCACATTAGATGGTATAGTGCTATATCAATTGAAATGTGGCTAAAAACTGCGAGAGCTTATGAATGGATCGATGGAAGAATATTCGTATATTCGCGAAATTAAGTGCGCAACACGTCAAAATTATTTTTACAATCGATCGCGGTTTATTTTCGAAACATTAAAAAACTTTTGCTTGATAAATTCAGTTGTAACTTTGCGCTCAGTAAATAATTGATAATGCAGTCATACTAATTCCTTTGGTGCGGTAGTTCATCGATCAATTATTCGGTTTACGGTTGGCGAAATAAGGGGCAAAAACGATGATAAAATATATTTAGTCTTCGTTGGGCGATCGCCAAGTAAGGACGTGTTTAATATTCGTTATCTGCGTGTGTTTTCCATAAAGTATAAAAAAACTAAGCAAATTTTCGCATTACATTTGGTTGCATTTCATTTCTTTAAATTTATTCAATACATTTTTGTGTGTGCGAACTGCTCGGGAGATTTTCTCTTCGTCGGGCAAAATCAAATGACCAGAAGAGTTTATAGCCCTTCCTGGAACTATTCAATACCAATTGAATTTTCCACGTTATTTGGTTGCCACTACTATTCAATTCTATAAAAATATAGGAGTAGTTCCATTGACGTCCCATAATGTCTTTCATGTGGAAAGGGATGAAAGAGTGATTGTATAGCTGTAAAAATCTCTCTATATAATACTCTGAATTCAGTACAAGGCAGATTTTTTCGAGGAAAATCAAGGAAATCTCCCAAGAAAAACACAACTACAAGATCAAAAAGTTATTGAAGTCAGGAAAATAATGAAAAATGAAAATAATCGGTTGGTCCCAACAGGAGCAGCAATAATCACCTTCTGCCTTATTTACCGTCCAGAATTTTTGAAACTCGGGTGGGAAGTACTAAGAATTAGTATAGAAATGTCCAACTTTGTCGTGATTGTGGTCAAAGTGAAATACACGAAGCCTGCAATTGTAAATATTGTGTAAACTGCCAAAACTAAAGCCATCTATCTTACGATCCAAAATGTCCGACATTCTGGAAGCATACATATATACATAATTGGTCACTACAACCCTTCAGTCAGGATAATGATCTAGCTTCTCACACCACTTATGTTGTGTGCGATAATTTTATACATGAGTGGCGGGACCTACAGTTTAAAGTCGACTCCGAAACATAAGTCAGTTAATTATTTGAAACTAACCAGAAGATGTACAGCACGAGAGGCGTGGAACAATTTTAACGAGAATCCTACTCTTAACACGCTTACACCAAATTCAAGAAATAGTAAAAAAAGCAATTTTTAACACCGAGTCCACTGCACACAAGAATAATACCTCACCTACAACGAACATGCAGAATATAATCGTTCCTACGAAACATGAAAACTCAAAATTTAAAACGGACTAATACCACTGAATCCTCTCTAAAAAACAGACGTCACAAAAGCCAATTCAGCAAAATTAAATATGTACATATTCAGAGTGCAGAGCGAAAATTCAAAAATGGAAACAACCAAATACAAAAATGAAATCAACTAAATACGATCCACTCGGAAAACAACCAAAAATAGTAACAAAAAAATATGGCAATATATAACCCATTCCCCAATACCAAAGGTAACTTTCCTTGCAACAAGACTACTTAACTAAACAAAACAACTCAGCGAAAAAAGGATATTTTACAAGAATTGATATGATTTTAGTGAAGATGAGAGTGATAGTAATTACCTTACCGATTACCCGAACGAAAGATTACTGAAAAAATGATCATCAGAATATTAATTCAAAAGCTTAAATTCTCGACGACACCCTCGACGAAGCTCAAATCAACATCACCTTTTCTCAACATGTACAAAAATTTCCTGTGAATTAGAATGTAGCTCATTACACCTAAATGATTAAGAAACACCACGAAAAACCTTAGGGACATAACTAATAAATAAAATGGCAACTCTCTTAATCCTTTCCTCTCCAGGTAGAATGTTACGGGGGTTTCATTAACAGATAAATTTGCTTCAGTACTCATGCTTTCTAGGATAGAACCCAATATAATAGTATTCACGGAAACGACATAATAAACAAAAAAATCTTCACCTATTCACGCATTCCAGGCTTTCAAGTTTTCTTAACGACTATGCGCTACAAAGGTATAGCTATTCTAGTCAAAAATAATTTAACTCATTGCACAACAAAAAAATCCAACAAATATCTTCTCTTCCAAACGATTGAATTAAGGCAGATGCAAACCTTTTGATATGTGATTATAGAAAGCTCACATAGAAATATTTTCGAACTTGGGCTGCTTGAAGTTCCCTCTTAACCACCAAATGACAGAAAATTTGAAAATTTGTCAATAACAAAAATCTGGTAATTTTAGAACGATGGCCCTTTCTTTAGAATAACCGTTAAGGAATAATCTGGCTGCTTATATGTCATAATATCTTCGACAATTATTGCTCCATATCTCAAACTTGGAGTGCATGCCAATACTGGATGCTATTGATCACTTCAATTAAAATTACAAACGTCTTTTGAGGTTGTAACAAGGAAAATTGCTCGCCCCGTTTTGGGAGGAGAGAACAATGCTGTCTCGGCGGGTCTCTTTTTCGAAATAAAAACAGATCTAGCCGTATAAACACATTTTAATATCTTCAAACATAAATAAGGAAGTAGCCACAATGAAACGTATAATTGTAGCAGCAAATAATTCATTCCCTTCAGCCAAAAGGCCAAAATAAAAATAGATACAGAAACCATGGAGCGTGGAAATTTTTAAAAAGAATTGCAACAATGGTAATATAATTAGAGTTATAGAAGCAATATGCACAAAAGTTAAAGAAAGATAATGTAAGACAGCAAAAAGAAAACATTGGAAAAAGTTTTAAAACTCTCTTAACCTAATGGAATGTTCGGAAGCTTTGTTTGTGAAAAGCGATATATAACTTGAGGCCTATAAAGCCACAAGTTTTCCAACGACTTATGTAACCAAAGCAGCATCAATCATAAGTCTGAAATCGCTGCATGTTTTTGGGTCTTTTTGCCGTCATCCTAAATTGCCGATCGAAGCTGTTTAACTCTAAAGCCATAAGGACTAAGAACAATTTAATTGAACACTATATAAACATACATAGACGTGTCAAAAGTGGCTGAAATTATGAACCGGGAGAAATTCTTTTATTCGAAACTAGAGGAGACGATGAAATCAATTAAGAAGGACCCACCAACATCGCGTGATAAGATCATTTATGCCATGATAAAAAATGCCTCCTGAAAATCTAATCTTATCTTAAATTTAATCGATTACATCTCAGCGATGTCTACATGAATCAATTTTGGAAAATAATTATTATTCGAGATCTCCTGATATTCGCTTTGTGTTGCATACTGTAGATGGCAAATCAGTTTTAAATTATTGTTTGCTATTCCATTTTCCTCAAATTAGCGGTCTGCAGTCTGTAACCTGTTATGTAATTGGCTGGGGTTGCAGGCTGTTTGAACACGCTGTGTCTCGCGAGATTACTCCTCGGTCTTACTATCTGCTGTACAGAATTCATAATAGTGCGCTGATGCTGAAGTTATTGTCCTCTAGCGGCCTTTGGTATGTCATTTTTCAGTGGCCCTATGTTGTGGAGCTCTTGTCATCCGGCAAATATAGCGCGACTTCGGTTTTAATGTCTCTGCTCTCCCCACTCTTAGTTCGCGGAGAGTTCATTTTTCTTTTTTGTTTTATTATCCAATACGATTTACTTATATACCTTTTCTATTATGTGTTGCATCACTTCTGACACTTGTTACGTTTATACCTTTATAAAACGATTTAACAAAATCATTGATGTTCGTTCTAGAATGAAATGGTAGTACATCATACGTAATACT
>QOCX01001622.1:7072-30803 GCA_005959815.1 Sarcophaga bullata | reverse complement strand
ACCCGACTTTATATCACTATATAAAGTAAGATCTGCTAGTGTACTACAGCTGCTGCTGCTGCTGCGCTGCTGTGATCAGTCATATACATATAGTTCCACAGCTACAATGAGCCAGCTTAACCGCAATTGTGGAGGAGTTAAGTAAATTTAGAATTTATTTTCTTCAGCTCCTTTCAAAGGGACCGTGTATGTTTCTCTGCAAGTCGTCGTTGGACTGTGCTCTTTTTTTTTAGTTAAGAGAACGAAAAATATTTTATTATAAAGTTTTTTTATTGTTTTTCTGCTTATATGGTAATGTATAAACCTTTAAGCTCTTTGAATCAATTTTAATAATACCGAGGATCTGACTAGATCAATACAAATGACACGCTTTTCATTCTTGCCTTCTTTTTAAAAATTAATAAAAAAAAAAATAAAATTGCACTGAAATGGTCATAAAAAATGTTTATTATTTATGGCGCCGTCATTGTTGTTTAAATATTTTAAAAATTTCAATAGTTAAACGCCAAGTACCTTAAATAATTAAAAAAAGACACAAAATAGGTAGGGGAAGAATAGACCAGCACAACACCCACTCCTTTGGAAGTATAGTTTTTGACGAAAGCAGTTCTATTAGAGTTCGACAGGACACCGAAACTAGTGCGTGTTGGTGAAACAGAAGCAATGAGAACCTGTCCTCCAGCATCACTAGAAGCTCTGTTAGGTTTACGTCCGTTGTTTATGGTAATGGTCTTCATTACCTATGAAGTAATCTAGGTTGATTGTATACAAGTCTAGTATGAAATTCTTTACAGGATTTCGTAAGATAAGGAATCGACTGACCGACAGCTATCCCCACAACCAGAAGTGGATGTCTGCATGTACTATGCAACGAAATTTAGTAACAAAAATGAAAGGGGGTAATAAATAGAGATCGGCATCCTAACTTATAGTCACCGTAGTCTAGTAGATAGTGTGTTGGCTTATTAGAAGTGATGCCACGGTTCAAAATCCCTGGTCAAACATCTCCAACGAAACGAATTATGCCAAAATATATTTTTTCGGCGACTTAACCTCAGCATATGTCTGACAAGAACTCTGAGAGTAAATAAAATTGCTAAGAAAAGTTCCTCGTAGTCAGGTTTAAACTATAGGTCTCTTCATTCATGTATAAAATTAACACACACACAACATAAGTGGTATGAGAAGCTATGTCGTTATCCTAACTGAATGGTTGTAATGACCGATAACGAATGTATGTATCCTCCCTTAAAATGGGTACTGATTTGTACTATACAGAGAGATCAAGTTCGGATCTTGGAACACGAAGGTACAGTTTTCGGTCTCAGAATAAAATATTTCAAGCCAATGGAAAAATTTTGCTAAAGCCCAATAAAGCAGTTGACAACTGATCCTAAGTTAGCAGCGCCATCTTTCCATAGTTCTTATAGAATGAGTGTTGGCCACATTATAACTGTGGACGGCAGGCATTAGAGATCTTTAATTATCAACTCCTCTTGACCTGTATTGGATGATCTAGACACCAATCGTGTGTGATTTGGACAGGTCTATCTGTTCAGTCACCTGAGATACATTTTGAATTTCATTTTAAAAATTTCAAATTTTTTATTCGTATTTATTCTTTTTGCTGCACTTTTGGGTACTATTTTTGGTAAGTTTTTAGTACCTTTTGAATTTTTTTGTATTGTTCAATTTGAAACGTACGATTTTTTATTCTTATTTAATTTCTAATGAAATTTTATAACTTTAGCTTGATGGCAATATTTTTTGGCACTTTTTTGGTACTTTTTTGAGTACTTTTTTAGTACGTTTGTAGGACCTTTTTCACTTTTTGTATTTATACCGTAAAATTTTTGATTCTTATTTAATTTGTAATGAAATTTTAGAACTTTATCTTGATGGTAATATATATTTTGGTAATTCTGTGGGTACTATTTTTGGTACGTTTTTAGTACCTTTATAATTTTTTGCATTGATAAAAATTTAAAACATAAAATTTTTTATTCTTATTTAATTTCTAACGAAATTTTGGAACCTGAGGTTGCCGATATTTTTTTTGATACATTTTTGGGTACTTTTTTACGTACTTTTTTGGTACGACTTTAAAATGTAAATTTTTTTATTCTTATTTAATTTCTAACGAGATTTTGCTGGTAACACCCTTTGGTAGTTTTTTTCTGGGACTTTTTTGATACTATTGTGGGTACTATCTTTGGTACATTTTTAGTACCTTTTTAAATTTTTTATGGATTACAATTTAAAACGTAAAATATTTATCTCTATTTTATTTCTAATGCAATTGTGGAACCTTAGTTTGATGGTAATATTTTTTGGTAGTTTTTTGGATACTTTTTTTGGTATGCTTTTAGTATCTTTTCAATTATTCGTATTACACAAAATTTAAAATGTCAAATTTTTATTTATTTAATTAATTTCTAACGAAATTTTAGAATTTTAGCTTGCTGGTATTATTTTTGGTACTTTTCTGGGTACTTTTTTTTTGTAAATTTTTAGTATCTTTTCAATTTTTTTTTTGTATTGCACAAAATTTAAAATGTCAAATTTTCATTTTTAATTAAATTCCAACGAAATTTTAAAATTTTAGCTTGCTGGTATTATTTTTGGTACTATTCTGGGTACTATTTTTTTTTTTTGTAAATTTTTAGTACCTTTTGAAAAGCGTAAAATTTTGAATTCTTATTTAATGTCTAATGAAATTTTAGAATTTGATGGCAATATTTTTTTGGTACTTTTTTCCGGTACTTTTTTGGTACTTTTTCTGAGTATTTTTTTTAATACTTTTTTATTTTTTCTTAATCATATACAATGAAATTTAAGAACTTTTCTTTGTTGTCATTACCAAAATTTAATTGAAGAAGAAAAAAATTGTGTGTTTTTTTTCTCTTACTTAAAAAGCCGTTAGTAAAAAAAATTTAATTCTTTTTTAACCTTCAAATTAAATATTAAATTAACTTTGAAAAGCAATAAAAAAAAAACAGAAAAAATGATAAAAAAAAATATATAAGAGAATTCCAAATAATGTATGAATGTTTTTTATTATTTAAATAATATAATGCCACAATAATTTAACATTTAACGTGTAGCCGCATAGGCGCAACAAATGTATTATGTGTGGTTTTAAAAATTTTCAAAAAAAAAAAAAAAAAAACCATAATTACAAAGCCAAGATTAAAATGTTTCTAACAACAAACAGAAAAAAAAAAAGAATTTTTTTTTAAAAAAAATCTTGAATAGAAAATCTCAAAATGCGAGAAACATGGCTTAAACATTTAAGCCTTATAATTATATTTTATTTTACAACTGAATATTGCTGCTAATGCTGCTGCTAATGCTGCTTGTATTGTATGCTATTGTTGTGTGAGAAGTCCAACAACACTTAGAGCTCAACTGAATTCAACTCAACTCAAGTTTTATGATGATCTTGACTTGGTTTCATATTTTCATTGTATGTGTCTCAAATAACAACAACTGAAAAATATTGTGTATTCGATTTCAATGCAAGTTTTTCTTTTCATTTTTATTGTAATAATTCATGATTTTTTTTTAATTTTTTTTATTCGTATTTTATTATTAAAGATGATGGCTTTTTAAAGATAAAAATTTTTCATCTTTCAAAAGCAATTTTTTTTCTCTCGTATTTCTGTAAGTTTTGTGAAGGTGGTGTATTGTTCACTTTTGTGGTTCTTCCATCACTTTAACTGGCCAACTGGCCATCAATCATTTTGAAGGTCTTTTATTTTCATTGTAACGTTTTTTTTTACTATTTTTTTAATTCTAAATTAATTGTTATACATCTAGGAAAATTACAAAAAAAAAACATACAAATTCAATTGATTTATACACTCATCACCATCACTTCAGTATCTCTTAAGTCAGTTTCCTTAACCTTGTAAGAGAATTTTTCTTACAAAGTCTTCTAAAGCTATAGAATTTGGTTTTTTGAGTTGATATGCTTGCTTCTTGATTGATTTCTCAATTAATGCTTAAATCTTACATGTTTTAAAACCATAAACACATTCAAAGCAGCACTTGCCGCGCAGCAATTTTTGCAATTTAGAAGCGTTTCGCTCAGGTTAAACTATTCATGATAACTTGTCAAGCCTTCTGCTGTAAACTAAATCTCGTTTCGAAGAAGAAAACGAAGCATTAAGCTCGAATTAAACGATTCATGATGACTTGCCTAACTTTATGCTGTAAACACATTCGACGCACTACTTGCATTGCAGCAAGTTTTGAGAATTTAGAAGCGTTATGTTCGATTTAAACGATTCATTATAACTTGCCAAACCTTATGCTATAAACTATGTCTTGTTTTGAAGCATTTTCTTCAAAAATCATAGGCTGTCCGTCTTTCCGTATAGAGGACTATTAAGGAGTTAGATTATATAGATTTCGAAATCCCTTTCACAAATTTTAGTAGCCGGCTGCATTAATAACGAGGCAATCTAAAGTTCAGTTTTAAAATAATGAAAGCGCATGCTGCCTTGCTGAGACGACTTTTGCAAAATTGCTGCGCGTCAAATGCAAGTGGCGCGTCGTATGTGTTTCTAGCATATTTCCTAAGCTTTTAAATTTTTTGTCAATTCGTTTGCCATCAATTATGGCCCGTTTATGGTTTAATCAACCATTTTAAGACAATTCTCTATTTCAGGCTCAGATTCTTAAGAAAAATGAAATAGAAAAAATCGATGACGGTCGAAAAGTAGGCCAAGCAGGAGGTACGTTGGCCGAAATTTTGCTAAAAGAATTTTATTATTTGGTACATGTAGTTGAATGTTATACCCTGAATGTTATATGGTGATTTGACAAAACAGTGTGAATAAATGACAATTAATTTGACAGATGGCTGTTATTAACTGTCAAAGTTTAAAAGTCTCTATTGGCAGACCCTATGCGTTACAAATATTGTATAAAATTACATTGAAACATAAATACCATGAAAAAAATATTCCAATCATCATCATTTATTTCATTTCATTCCATTTTTTTTATAGAATTTTAATTAAATTAATTGTGTTGAATTCAGTTAAGACGAGAATAACGGTATTAAACATCAATATTAACAGATTTTTTGTTTGATTCTTTTGATCTAGGATTTCTATCTACTTCGACATTGTCTTTGTTCTGCTGTCACTCCTCTTACGTTGAGCTTCAAACGAAGTCGCCATAAAAGCCGTTCAATAAAACATCATATTTAGCGACTATTGAGCCGCCTTAATGATCATTAATCATCATGATCCATTAACATATTGTATGAGAAGTATAAGAGAATTGAATTAATTTGAAGTTTAGTCTCAGTAAGGGATATAGGAGTTCCCCATGGAGTAGTAGGTAGTGTGTTAGCTTATTACAAGAGAGTTCGTGGTTTAAACCCCAGCTGACTCAGATACTTCGTACGAAACTATATTGAAAAAACTCTGAAAGTAAATAAAACTGCCATGAAAAGTTACTCAAATATATGCTTCGTAATCGACGATAAACTGTAGATCACGCCACTTAGGGATCAAATTAATACACAAAACATGGCTGTTGTGAGAAGCTAGGTTGTAATCTTGACTAAAGGTTTGAATTGACTAAGTGATGCCGATGACAAACAAAAAAAAAAAAAAAATTTATGTGACTTCCGACCAATCAGCTGTGTCCATGCCAAGGCTGAAAATCCAAGCTCTGTATTCGTTAAGGCCGAAAATTCCTGACACTCTGCATTGAATAGAAGTTTCTACGGACACAATGAGTGATTTTTTGAAGAGAGAGCAAAGAAAGTACGATGTTAGTATTATCGGAAGTACTAAATTAAAAAAGTACTTTTTGTTAAAAGTACTAAACTTTAGGTACCAAAATAAAAAAAAATTTTTTTGTTACAATTTGAAGAAGAAAAGTCCAATGTTATTGTGTAGTTCGTGGACAAAAAATACCAAAACAAAAGCACCGGAAAAAAAAAACAACTGCTTTAGAGTAATCAAAAAACAAGGAAGAGAAAATTTAAATTAAATTTGAAAGAAATTTTCTTCTTTTTTAAACAATTTTTCCTTATCATTATTAAACAATTATTCTATTCATTGATTCTGATAAACACCATCATAATTCCCACTTACTTAACAAAGTATCACTAAAAAAAGAGTACCATACGTTGCCTCATCTATAATGTTCTTAAGATTGTTTTTTCGTTTCTTTTTCTTTTTTTTTGGCCTTTTTCTTTCTAGCATTAAAAGTTCAAAGTTCTATGATCGTTATGATCATAAAACAATCCTCGGATCACCATAATTTCATGATACATTATATTGATGCTCTGTATACATACACATACATACGTATGAACATATGAATGTATGGTATGTAAGTGTGGTGGGTCCCCCGTATATGAAAAAGCGTACAAATTTATGACATTAAGTTGAGTAAGCTTAAAAATGGAAAGAAAGAATAAAAAAAAAAATCTTTAAAAAGTTTTATTCACTTTTTTTTTTCTGTCACAAAAATATGGCACCATGAGGAATGAACGCAAGATTTTTAAATTTTTTTTTCTATTTTTTTTTAAATTTTTTTTAATTTTTTTTTAATTTTTTTTTAATAACAAAAATAATTCTGCTTTTCATTATCAGTCATTAGAACGACAAAAAAGAACAAAAAAGCATCTCTTTTTGTTCTTTCAGTCGTAAGTTTATGGAAAAAAAGTTTTTACTGCGAGTATTTCCAAAACTTTTCAAACACTTTCCTCAAAAAGAGTCTTTAGATACTCGGTTTGAAAAATTCTGTTGAAAGCTTCTACATTCAAAAAACAATTTTTGAAGAAAAGAAAAGAAAAGAAAAAAAGAGAAACTATTTCCCCAGATATTGTGTAGAATTTACCAAAAAACCAAACGATTCTTTAAAACTTTGTAGCTTTTCTGGCAAAAAAAATCTGCTGTAAGTATGTATTCATGGCCACAATTTAAAAATCTCAACCAGCACCAGCAACTGGAATAAAGGTGACAGTTGGGATGGCTTCATTTGCATGGTAAAAAATAAGCATTTTCGGTTTATAATTTAAAAATGTAGAATTTATAATAAAGTGGTTTGTGTCTTTGCTAACACTCATAATATTTGGACGAAGTAAACATCTGTCATATATATTTCAACCACTTCGTCGTTTAAGGGTTCTCTACCTAGCCTGTAAAATACAATCAGGAGCTCTACCAACGATTGCAAAATGTTAGAGGGGTTAGGCTATGTATAACAAAGTGGTTTGCGCCTTTACTAACATTAATAGTATTCATAGTTATATTTTCTCATTCACTTCGTCATTGAAAGATCTCTGCCTAGCCTGACAAATATGCTCTAGGAGCTTTACCAACTCTTCTAAAATGTTAGAGAGGTTAGGCTATGTATAAAATAGTGGTTTGTGTCTGTACTAATATATAATAGCATTTTGGTTAGGTAAACATCTGTCACATATTCACTCTAACTTCGTCCGTGAGAAAGTATACTACCTAACAATCCATAACTTTCAGGCTTAGATGTTCCATTACTCAGTTCAGGAGTGTTGTTTTAATACAAAAGACAGTTCAAATATGACTTTAGGAGGTATTACTCGGATGGAGTTTGTTATCACTCTATGAAAAAAACATGCAAAGTTAATGGGAACCACCGATCAAGCGGAGGTATAGGGCTGTAGTGCTTAAAATATATTCCAGTAAACCTGGGTAATCCAGATTTAAGCATGGCAAATGATATCTCTTTGAATTTTTAAACAGAACTGAATCTCATAAGGATCAATCAGTGTCTCTTTTTTAGAATTAGTAAAGTTCACTGTCATTCTAACCAAAAAGGACAACAACAATATTTCAACAGAGGGTATTGTTTGTTTGCAACGACAGATGGCAACTCTATGATTCTAGAACCTGCTTAGCGTGGAAAAAACTTGATTATTTATTTGGAAATGCAACTAAGACAAGGTAAGCTGGTAATCGGAAGCTAAGTTCGGTCTTAGGCAGAAGAGCCATACGAATAAATTCATAAATTACCAGCCTCTCAATATCTATCAGCAAAACCTCTTTTTTGTGGCCTGACAGCATAATTACAAAATCAGAAGGTTCTTTCGAAAATGACCTAAACATTCGGTCAACTGTACACAGAAAATAGAGATCGAGTCATGTCACGACACGTGATCTCTGTGCTATTTCAGTGATTCGGAAACTTAAAACATCGCAAACCAAATTCCACAATTGAATTCCAGCAATCCACAAAGTGGCTGAAGATAGGAATCTCTGGATATTGGAATTACGAAGCAGGCGTGTACAGTAAATTGTGCAAGAAATTGAAGACTCCTGGTCTGGGTCTAAACGGCCCAAATATTATCAAATTTCTAATGTTACTTTCTGCAAGAATAGAGTTCTTAATTTACATGTCAAAGCTTTCACTCTTTGATTTGAAATTTATACTGCCAGCGAAAAGGCATCTTCCTTGTGCGTACAGCATAGTAGAATGAAATTTCCATGGAAAATGGAAAAAATTATGATTTTTTAAAAGACCTCAATCACGGATGCAATTGTTATTAACAATAGAGAGATAAAACAACAACAACAACAACAGCAAAGAAAAAAAAGAAATTTTTTAACACACATTTTTCGCAACGAAAATATATTTCACGAAGAAGCACAGAAGATTGTCAAACCGTCAGTCACATTCAGTCAGCTCAACAACAACAAAAACAACAATTTACAAAAAAAAATTGTTTTAAAAACTGAAAATGTGAAATACTTTCTCGTTTCATCGTTAACGCACAAAGAAAAAAGAAAGAAAGAAAAGAAAACTTAACTTACGACTGAAAATCACACACATTTTCTCTTGGCTTTCAAAGTGAGTGAACTAGCAAGTGAGTGAGAGTGAGAGAGAGAGAGAGCGAGCGAGCGAGCGAGCGTGAGGCTGTGTCGCCAATTGAAGTGACAAGCCTTATGACTGGTTGTTATACAGGGCTCTTTACGTAGCACAAACAGTGGCTGTAGTTGTGGGGGGGGACACTTAAGCCGTAAAGATTAGAGGCACAAGATCGGTTTTCTGTTTTACACACACTGCGCTTAAAACACGCACCTAAAAGCGGATGCTTTAAAGCTGCTGAGCAATACTCTAAAGACTCTAACTCTACAAACAAAAACAAACGCAAAAAAATTCATAAAAATCTTTTTGCCATTTAAGTAAAGAAGCTGAACAAGACATTAAAAGCGTTACAAAAAGAATGCCAATGATCGGTGGATGCCTGGTTGGTTGGCTGTTTGGTATGGCATGCCTGACTGACTAGCTAGCTGGCTAGCTGATACGTCTGATTTTCACCCATAAGCTCATTTTCAAGCATACTTTTTTTTTTCTTTTTTTCTTTTTTTTTTTTGCGAGATGCGTGTACATTTGAAAGCCAAAACCACATTAAAAGCCGCATAAGGCTGAAAGAAAAAACAATGAAAGAAAGAGATAGGGAGGGAGAAGAAAAGGGGTAAAGGTACCCACACACCCTACGGTAAGAATGTCGTTACTGAAACCACTAAAACAACTCACAGAAAACGTATCAATATTCGCGGTAATTAAAATTTATGTGTGTGATCCTTGAGCTAAAAGATTAGGTTAGGTAAGGCAGGTAGCTAAGAACGCTAACAATGGTAATATCCCGACAATGGTTGCATAATTGCCCATGACACACCAGAAGTAAGGCTTATCCTAAAGAATAAGGTAAGGAAATCTCCTTACATCCCGTATAAGATTTTTTGTGGCTTGTTAGAGTAAATATACAGCGCATAAGACTTAATATTCGAAATAAGACTTCTAATACCTAGTATAACAGTTCGAATACTTGTAGAAGACTTCTTATACTTTTCATAATAGCTCTAATACTCGTATAAGAGTTCTTATAACTTGTATACAACTTTTACAACTTGTATAAAACTTCTTAGACATCGTATAAGAGTTCTTGAATCTCGGATAAGAATTCTTATACCTCATATAAAAGCTCTCATACCTCGTATAAGAGTTCTCATAACATGTACAAAAGTTCTTATACCTCGTATAAGAGTTCTTGTACCTCATATAAGAGTTCTATACCTCGTATAACAGTTATTATACCTCGCATAAGAGCTATTATATTCCGTATAGGATCTCCTATAACCTTGTATAAGAGTTTTACGGGGTTAGTAAAATATCTTAATGCTCTTATACTCCAGATAAGATTTCTTGACTTCCTATAAAAATGTTTATGTTTGGAATAAGAGTTTTCATATCTCGTATACAAGTTTTAATATGCCGTATAAGAGTTCCTTCAACCCCTATAATAGTTCTTATTACTCATATAGGAGATATTAAAGCTTTTATAGCCCAAAAATATGAGGTTATACACCTTCTATAAGGATTTTATGCTTCGTATAAGAGTTTTAATAGCTTGTATAGATTTTTGTACTTCGTATAAGAGTTTTAGCATCCCGAGTAAGTTTTTATACCATTTAAAAGAGATTTTAGACCTCCTATAGAAGTTTTTATTCGGCTTAAAAGAATTCAAAGAGACAAGATATCTAGTATAAGAGGTTTTGTATCTCGTATAAGACGTATAAGAGATTTTGTACCTCGTTACAAACCGTGATACATACTTAGATTATTCACCAGATTTAGTAGCGTGCACTGGTTGCAGTGAAATACTTATTTTTCTATAAATTAAAGCGTCTAAACGTAATCGTCACACACACACAGTTATCAAATGCGAGTTTCAAGAGAGCGAAAGAGCGAGAAGAAATACAGCAGCTGCTGGTTTAACCAGAAAACAAGAACTCCAACGACGGACTGACATACGATCGGACGGACTGACTACAAGGTTTCATTTTTAGAGACAAAAAAAGTTATATTTTTACCAAGACGGTACGATGATGATGATGATGATGATGATGATGATGATGCTGAACAAGAAATAGAAGAGACGGGAAGAGAGATTGACGTTGCCAACTTCACATATTTTCAAAGGTCGTTTCAAGTGAGTTAAATAAGTGAGTGACTGAGTGAATGACTGAGTGACTGCCTAAGCGGACCAAAAAATGTAATGTGACTACGCAAGGTAAGAAACTCTTGATATTGTGGCTGACTGGTATGGGGCATGGTATAGAGTTGCTTAAAGGCACGCAGTTTAACAGTCAGTCAGCCAACCAGCCAGCATCTGTTTCACATACAAGACACTGGCAAAGACCTGAACACCACATGTATCACCTCAGTATCAACATCAACATCATCATCACAAACGTAATGTTTATGTGTGGACGATGATGATGAAGTTGAAGCTCTATAAAGTCTGTTGAACTGTGTTCGTATTAATAGCTTTTAATATGATTTTTTTTCTTTCTGCTTGTTGGTTGTTGGCTGGTTATTTCTTCATTTGCTTTTTCTAGTTGAACGTCGCTCTAGGCTAATGCAACAAAAAGAGATGGAAAAAAATTGTTTGTGTTTGGGTTTTTTAAATTTGTAACCGCCTTAAAGCAATTTAAAAGAAGACTGCCAGCTTCAGTGTATTTTTTTTTTTCGTAGTCAACATCCATCCAACACAACAACTGCAATCAGAGTGCCATCAGCATCAAGAGGCATCATTACAATGAGAAGAAAAAAAAATCTGTGTTTTGTTTTTGTCAATCAATGGTGGAAGGATTCTCTAAAAGGTCCGAGTCATCTTTATAAGAGATTTGAAGGTAAATTATTTAAAACAAAACCATGGTAACCATGTTACAAACGACACATGATATGACAACCAACAAAAATGAACTCAAAGAGTGGATAAGAAGAAAAAAAATTGAAAATAGGTTGGATGAAAGCTAGTCACCCTTAAATACTCTACAGATAGTCTATTACATAAATATACTTTTCAGAAATAGACTATCTATCAGAATGGTACTTTTTTAAAATTGTACTTTTTCAAAAAACTTTTTTAAAAATAGTTAGTTTTTTAAATTTGTATTTTTTCCAAAATTATACTAAAAAAACAGTGGAGTTAAAAATAGTAATTACTTTTTTCAAAAATGGTATCTTTTTTTCAAATAGGTACCTTTTTTCAAGATGAGGTACTTTTTTCGGAAACATTAGTACTTTTCACAAAAGTAATACCTTCTTTAAAATATTAAAGTTAAATAGGCTGAACTCAAGAAGTCAGTAAAAATCAAAAATATTAGGGGGTAAACCCGATTTGGTATACCCTAGAATGGTACTTTTTCTGAAAATAGAGGTACTAGTAACAGCTTGTACCTTTTCCTAAATAGTACCTTTTTTATAGCCAAGTACAGTTTCAAAAGTTAACTTTTATTTTTAAATACTTTTCAACATATCGGATTTTAAAAAAGTACCTTTCCTCCAAATAGTCCCTTACAAACATCATATTGACATCTACGCTTGAGTATGAACATCTGATATTTCTCTGTGAAAAAGGCGGATTCTTCAAACCCAGATCATTGAGATTTTCCAGAGAACTGTTTTGCTCACGTATACGCCAGAACGGGTACCAGGCTGGAGAATCCTATCCTATGGATACCTTTGACCCTGAATAGTCTAGAAATTTGGGGAATAATCCTCGTCTTTACTAACACTTTCTGAGTAAAAGACCGTATCCGTTTGATACTGAATTCTAATTCAGGAAAGTTAAAAGCAGTTGAGTTTCCCATTCTGACTGGACATATCTTATACGGATTCTGTCCTCACGGGTCATTGTCTAATAGGGGAGCACGGCCATTGCCCTGACGACTCCAATGTGAGAAGAAAGTTATCCAGAACGAATTCGTGAATATAGAATACAGGGAACCTTATTCTTCACATCTGTGATGGTACTATCTGAAGTTAATATATGACAGTCTTGGTGACTTAGATTAAAATACCGTTCCTAGTGGATGTGGACAATAGTGATTAGGATAGTTTGGACAATAATGATAGGTTTAGTCAAGAATCAAGCTATACAGTGAACTGAAAAGGGTTACTGCTTAACGCGGTCAGCTTTTGCATGAAATTTACAAGACAGTGCAAGAAACAAAGAGCTTTCCTGCCATTCATGACTGTGGAATGTATAGCCATGGTATCAGTGATTCCAAAACATTTTTAGTTACAGTCTGATATTGTATGGAATGGGAGCTAAATCGAACAAAATAATAAATAAATAGCACTTTGGCTGCCCTGTGTTATCTAGCGAGTAGTGTGCTAGAACATTAGCGTGAGGTGCGTTACACTACAGCGGGCGTATGGATGAAGTAACTCAGCTCATCTACCATCTATAAATGTATTGTAATTAATAAATAAAAAATAAGAATTTCTGGTCCTTCTGGGAAGGGAGATAAATCGAGGCAAAGTCAACTTAAGCTAATTTCTTACATGATGAAGTGGTTATAGGACTGAAGCATTGGGTTTTAAGCAGCTTGATGGTCTTGCCACTAATGTTAGAAAACTTTCAAACCAAACCAAGTAAGCGAAAGAGATATGATCTCGGTTTATTTTACCAATAGTTCCTCTACTATATACTACGTTTTTACTGACATTTTTCTTTGAGTGTACGATATAATTTTCTAATATACTATTTATCTGACTGAATTAAATTTGAAACGAGCTGCAAATATTTATAACAGATAATAATTGTACTACAACAACTTTATATTCTACAATACAATACAAGCAGCTTCTGTCGTCTATCATACTCATATCATATCATACGGAGGAGAAGGGCAGCAGTGCAGTACCAGGAGTTTATTGCGTTTTACTTATTAACTGTTATACAAAAAGAAAAAAAATTGCTTTCCAAAACATGGACTTTCAACTGTAAAAGAGTGGTGAAAGAAGCGGGTATTACAATGATAAAGAATAAAAAGTTCATTTAAGTACTTAAAAGAAAATATAGGTTAACTACATACATACATACATACTATATACCTAAAAGATAAAATAAACCAACAACAAATACACAAAAAGAGCGTATATAACAGTTGACAAGTATAAGAAAGAAATAATATGTTATAAATTATATACAATTATACATACAGAACTGATGGTTAAATCAAAAGATATTTAAAATGGTGGTTCATTACTAGTATATACGTAACTGTCATATGGAAAGTAAGTAACTGTTATACGAAAATGTTAAAATGTTATACAAAAAATATTTGAAACCATACATTAAGAATCTTTAAATATTTGTGTACAAAAACGTACAAATTCTTTAACTGTTATATAAAAATTATAATCTGGCATACAAAAAATTTAACCGTTCTAAACAAATTATTAAACTGTTCTATAGAAATTTGTAATTGTTGTCATTTGAATAGATTCCGACTGTTTTATAAAATTTTTCAACTGCTATATAAAAATTCCTTAACTGTTATACAAAAAAATTAAACTGTTATACACAAAATTTAAAGAAATTTTTAAGTGTTATGCGGATCTCATTTTAATAGTTTCAATCTCTTTCATGTTTTCCAACTGTTATACAAAAAATTAAGTGTTATACAAAAAATTAAACTGTTATACACAAAATTTAAACAAATTTTTAAGTGTTATGCGGATCTCATTTTAATAGCTTCAATCTCTTTCATATTTTTCAACTGTTATACAAAAAATTAAGTGTTATACATAAAATTAAACTGTTATACACAAAATTTAGAGAAATTTTTAAGTCTTATAAAGTGTTACACACAATGGCAAACGGTTATACAAAAAATGTTAGTAATAGTATGCCAAAGTAGTAGGCGTATAGTAAATAGTGTGTTGGATTATTAGTCAAGATCTCCTAGTTCTAACCGCAGCACAGACAGTTCAATCAAAGTGAAATATGAGAAAATAGCGATTTTCTTTCAGCACTGTTTTGCCAAAACCTTTGAGAGTAAAATAAAATTGTTGTGAAAAGTTTCTCTAAAAACTGCAGGTTCCGCCACTCAAGGATAAAATTAACACACATACCACATGGGTGGTGTGAGAAGCTGGATTGTAATCCTAACTAAAGACATGTAATAATCAATTAAGTTAATTTTCTCCTCGTTACTTGCTGTGGAATTGAATGAAATCCGTGGGAGAAAATTTGTTAAATTCTGAGGCACAGATGTTTACCCTCCTTAGGTGTCATGTTACATCGTCTATCAAAGACACAAACCATGTATTCAAAGTTATAACATCTGCTGTAAAAATTCCCTGCCAATAATTAATTGATTATTCCTGTATTTCAAGTAACAACATGGACCACCTCCTTTTTAGGCGTATAACAGTTTGCCAGAGATGGATTTTTTAATCAGAAGCAAACAAACAAAAAAAATTAAACAACAATTGCTGCCTGTGTTCAATGAATTTATGTCAGTAAGTAAGAGAAATTTATTGTCGTTTTTTGACATTTTCGGAGGAGGCCATCGGCCATCGGCCATTGACGTCAAAACTAGACTTGTTAACCAATAAATTTTCGAAAAGATTTTTTTGTTTTTGTATGTTCAACAACAATGGCAAGGAAAATTCACGGTCATGCTTAAAACGTGAATTAAATACTCCGCCTGTGTTAATTTGCCTTCGGTCAATAGAACAACAACAGCACAGCAACAGCAACAGCAAAAGCAGCAACAATAATACTTGCAACAGGCAAAGTGATAAATTTAAAGCGTACAACAAAAGAGTAAAGAAAAGAAATCAAATTTGTTTGCTGTCCGTCGTCGTCGCTGTTGTTGCTGTTGTTTTAGGGAAAACTTTGTTTGGAAAAAGAGAAAATTTTGTGCAAACAATACACATACACATACACATACACACACACTGTCTCACACTCTTTTGAGTTTTTTGTTTGATTTTCCCAGTAAATGCAAGAAAATCACAAACACAGCCCCAGCCCTGCGCACAGCATCAAACAAACAAATAAAGTCAGGGTAACTTGCATTGGCTGTCCACATTGCTGGTTATATCGGTCGGTCAATAACTTTATGACAAACATGGCAGCAACAACAACATCTACAACTAACTAACACAAACAACATTGTATTTGTTAAGCAGTTGGCAAAGACAACAGCTGCAACAGCAACAGCCAAGGAGAATAAAAGTTAAGATTTATGTGTGTGAAGTACGCACGTTGTTGTACGTTGCTGCTACTCCCATATAACTAAACAATGTTTTTAAGCAGAATTTCTGCAAAATCTTTGATTCTGTTCAACGCCACCACTAAACCAAACCAAAACATTAGACTGCCATTGAGTTTCAAATGTACGCAATGGCGGCATTATGTTTCCAGTTTTTCAATGTTTTTCTCACATCAACGCAACAATGTTGCAGCAACGAGCCGAGTTTGGTGGTAAAAGTAGAAAAAAAAAGATTACAAATTTCCAGGCCAGTACTTAAGAGAATTGATTCATTATCTGATTCAATATCTCTCTCAGACCGAACAAGCTGACCTTATTATTGGTTGTGGCAATTAAAATTTATGAAAAAAGAATGCCTTGGAAGATGTTGGAGGTTGTGGAGGTTGAGCAAATAATATTTAAATGTTGTGTTCAAGATGAATAATTAACAATAATTTGGACTTTGGTTGAGACAACCAAAACAAAAAAATTTTGATTATTGTTCAATTAAACATACTTGGGGTCTACTTTTTGTTTTCACAATACCAACGTCAAAAAAAATAACTCAAAAAAACCTTAAGGCTGGATTCGTATTTGATTTTGGAATATTTTAAAATTTTAGTTGGGACAACCAAAACAAAAAAATTCTGTTGATTCTTCAACTAAACATACTTTGGGGCGATTTTTATTTTCTTTTAATAATACAAATGACAAAAAATACCTCAAAAATACTGGATTCGTATCTGATTTTGAAAATTTTTGAAATTTTAGTTGTGACAACCAAAACAGAAAAATTTTGATTATTGTTCAACTAAACATACTTTGGGCTATTTTTATATTCTTTTAATAACACCAATAACAAGAAAATACCTCAAAAAAACCTTAAGGCTCAATCCGTATCTGTTTTTGGAAACTTTTAAAACTTTAGTTGTGACAACCAAAAACAAAAAAAATCTGATTATTGTTCAACTAAACATACTTTGTGACTATTTTTTCTCTTTTACTAATACCAATGACGTAAAAATATCTAAAAACCTTAAGACTCTCGATCGTATCAGACTTTGGAAAATTTTGAAATTTTAGTTGTGACAACCAAACCAAAAAAATTTTGATTATTGTTCATCTAAACATAATTTGGGACTATTTTTATTTTCCTTTAATAATACAAATGACAAAAAATACCTCAAAAAACCTTAAGACTGACTGGATTCGTATCTGATTTTGGAAAGTTTTAAAACTTTAGTTGTGGTAACCAAAACAAACAAATTTTGATTATTGTTCAACTAAACATAGTTTGGGACGATTTTTTTAATAATATCAAAGACAAAAAATACCCCAAATAAACATTAACACTGGATCCGTAACTGATTTTGAAAAGTTTGAAATTTTAGTTGCGACAACCAAAACAAAAAAATTTTGATTATTGTTCAACTAAACATACTTTTTGGGGCTATTTTTTCTTTTAATAATACCAATGAAAAAAATACCTAAAACCCTTAAGACTCTCGATCGTATGAGATTTTGAAAATTTTTTAAATTTTAGTTGTGGCAACCAAAACAAAAAAATTTTGATTATTGTTCAACTAAACATACTTTGGGACTATTTTTTGTCTTAAGAATACCAATGACAAAAAAAATACCTAAAACCCTTAAGGCTCTCGATCATATCAGATTTTGAAATTTTTTGAAATTTTAGTTGTGGCAACCAAAACAAAAAAATTTTGATTATTGTTCAACTAAACATAATTTGGGACTATTTTTATTTTCTTTTAATAATACAAATGACAAAAAATACCTCAAAAAACCTTAAGACTGACTGGATCCCTAACTGATTTTGAAAATTTTGAAATTTTAATTGTGGCAACCAAAACAAAATAATTTTGATTATTGTTCAACTAAACATAATTTGGGACTATTTTCTGTTTTAATAATATCAATTACAATAAAAAATCTGGTCTTATTCATACTTTTTGAAATACTAAAATATTTAGTTGACACAACCATTTTTTTTTTAATTATGATTGTCTCAATCAAAATATTTTTTTTTTTGCAATTTATGATTTTTAAGTTTCCAAACATTTAATTTTAGTTCTGCTGAATAACTTTTCATAACGACAACTAATTATTCCTTGTAAGTTATGGTTGCCTCAAACAAAATATTTTTGATTTCATTCTTTTAAGCTCTGCTTCACAAAATGCCTACACAATAGAAGAAATGGTAAAAGCTGCATTACCAACTAACGATAAAAGGCAAACGACAACAACAACACATCTCATCTAATAAAATATAATTAATGGTTGAGAGAAATAAACATAAATTTTGCGATTGGGGAAAACGCATAAAAAAGTCAAACCAGGTTCTAAAAAAAAAAAACTAACGTTTGAAGTTGT
Source organism: Sarcophaga bullata (assembly GCA_005959815.1). Lineage (NCBI taxonomy): Eukaryota > Metazoa > Arthropoda > Insecta > Diptera > Sarcophagidae > Sarcophaga > Sarcophaga bullata. Next base: position 12,345 of record QOCX01001622.1, on the reverse strand, counting down.
CATAATCTAGGAAACTTATTAAACACCCGACTTAGTCAGGACCCCTCCCATATGATAGGATTTGTGTCATATGATTAGCTCAACTAAAAAATAAGAAAAAAAATTGCAAAAGAACTTTTTTTTTTCTTTTTTCATTTCTAAAGCGGCGTTCTTTTGTGTGTAAACTTGCCAAACGATTTGTAATAAAAATCTGACTCTCAGAGTGGTGTCCAGCAACAGCAATATTGCAACATTGTGTCGCTTTTATTACTGCTGTCTAATGTCCTTTTATAGACGCCATAGCCTCTGTTGTTTACAACATTTGATGCAACGGCATCATGATGACTTTGATGATGACAACGATTTGTTGTTATTTTTTCTTCTTTTTTTTCTTGGTTTTTTTGTCTTTAATTGTCTCATTGTCTCCTGCTTAACAAATCGTTGAAATATTTTCTAATATTTTCTCATCGTCACCGACCGCCATTAGCATCGTTATTATGGCTGCCATTATTGTCGTCATGTCTTTGGCGCCAAATGGCCCAAGAAGGAGGAACTGTATTGGTGCGAAGTAGCATAGACTGCGAAGCATTTTATGTACAGTCTGCAACAAAATAGACACACATTAGTTGGAACAGGGAGTTATAAAATAAATTCAACATAAGAACTTAAAAATGCGGCATTTACAACAGATAATGGGTCGAGTTTGTTGCCTGAGATATTATCTCAATACCCCGAATGATACACAACACCAGCTCTGCCAACATAGCACAATTTGAGCAACCATATTGCCGTGAAAAAGCTTCCCAATCCTAACGTTCAATGTCTATATTAAACCGGTGGTAGGCTTCGTCATTCATGGATAAAATTAATGCAGCCAACAAGGATTGAAAAGCTAAGGTTGTGGTCTATGGACTAAACTGCAACACTTATTTATATTATTGCGATGACTAAGACCGAAGAGAGATTTTTCAAACAGATCAATTAAAATTGGCCGGCTCTCGCAACTACAAGTCGGAGGGTGAAAAAGTTTCAGTTCGAATATGGCTTTTGGTCTGCTTGTTTCAATTTGGAGAGTACAAAAGATTTTTAGACTTTAATGTCTAATGTTGGGCAGCCCACTAAAAAATTATCACAATAAAGTAGGGAGTTTAATTTGAAGCGAATCGTGGTTTAAGAATGAAACATTGCCAGCAAAACGGTAATAGGAATCGTGATTAAACAATGAAGCATTGCCAGTAGAATAGTAACAAGAACCATGTCCAAAGGTCTGAATGGAATCATACAAGACTTTAAATGCATTTTTATGCATAGAATTTAAACAATATTCGCTTTTGTTAAAACACATCTCAAAAAACTTTCCATTAAAGGTGTTGAAAAGAGCAAATTTTTTCTCGGCACTCCTTATTATATTTAATAGCGCTGGATTCTTAAAATACTTTTTATGCAATAAAACTTTCAATAAAATGTCAAAAAAAAACATGCCCACAAGGTTTAAAAAGAAATGCAAATTGACCAAATTTTTTGTCGGCATCCTTATCAGGATTCTTAAACACTTTTTTATGCAATAAAATAGTTGAAATAAATATAAAAAAAATATTCTTAAGGTTTAAAAAAATTTAATGACAAAATTTTTTCGTTGGCACTCCTTATTTTATAGTTAATAGATCACTATGATCCTTAAGGTACACTTCTATGCCTTAAAATGGGAACAATTTTTGCATTTGTTTACATAAATACTAAAAAAAACTTTCCAATTAAGGTTTTAAAAAGCAAAATGAATGATCAAATTTGTTAGTGCACAGTCCTTATTATATATTTAATAAAGCAATATCTTTGAAATACTGTTTTATGCATTAAAACTTGAATAATTTCAAATAATATTTCCAATTAAGGATTTAAAAACAAAAATGTATTACAAAATTTTTTCATAGGCACATGTTTATTTAAACGAAATCAAAATTTCTTACCTTATTGCCTGAAAAGTGTTTTTAAGGATATTGCTGCACAAAATTAATAATAAGGAGTGCCTATGAAAAAATTTTGTAATACATTTTTGTTTTAAATCCTTAATTGGAAATATTATTTGAAATTATTCAAGTTTTAATGCATAAACAGTATTTCAAAGATATTGCTTTATTAATATATAATAAGGACTGTGCACTAACAAATTTGATCATTCATTTTGCTTTAAAACCTTAATTGGAAAGTTTTTTTTAGTATTTATGTAAAAAATGCAAAAATTGTTCCCATTTTAAGGCATAGAAGTGTACCGTTAAGGATCATAGTGATCTATTAACTATAAATAATGGAGTGCCAACGAAAAAATTTTGTCATTAATTTTTTTAAACTTAGAATATTTTTTATATTTATTCAACTATTTATTGCATAAAAAGTGTTTAAGAATCCTGATAAGGATGCCGACAAAAAATATTTGGTCAATTTGCATTTTCTTTTTAAAAACCTTGTGGCATGTTTTTTTTTTGACATTTATTGAAAGTTTTATTGCATAAAAGAAGTATTTTAAGAATCCAGCGCTATTAAATATATAATAAGAGTGCCGAAAAAAAATTTGCTCTTTTCACACCTTTAATGAAAGTTCTTTGAGATGTGTTTAAACAAAAGCGAATATTGTTTAAATTCTAATGCATAAAAATGCATTTAAAAGTCTTGTATTGATTCCATTCAGACCTTTGGAATGTGTTCTTGTTACTATTCTACTGGCAATGCTTCATTGTTTAATCACGATTCCTATTACCGTTTTGCTGGCAATGTTTCATCTTAAACCACGATTCGCTTCAAATTAAACTCCTACTTTATTGTGATAATTTTTTTAGTGGCTGCCCAGCATTAAGACATTAAAGTCTAAAAATCTTTTGTACTCTCCAAATTGAAACAAGCAGACCAAAAGCCATATTCGAACTGAAACTTTTTCCACCCTCTCGACTTGTAGTTGCGAAAGCACGGCCAATTTTAATTGATCTGTTTGAAAATCTCTCTTCGTCTTAGTCATCGCAATAATATAATAGTTGCATGTTTAGTCAAGACCAACCTAGCTTTTCACACCATCCCTTGTTGGCTGCATTAATTTTATCCATGAATGACGAAGCCTACACCGGTTTATATAGACATTGAACGTTAGGGATTGGGAAGCTTTTTCACGGCAATATGGTGCTCAAATTGTGCTATGTTGGCGAGCTGGTGTTGTGTATATTCGGGGTATTGAGATAATATCTCAGGCAACAAACTCGACCCATTATCTGTTGTAAATGCCGCATTTTAAGTTCCTTATGTTGATTTTATTTTATAACTCCCTGTTCCAACTAATGTGTGTCTATTTTGTTGCAGACTGTACATAAAATGCTTCGCAGTCTATGCTACTTCGCACCAATACAGTTCCTCCTTCTTGGCCCATTTGGCGCCAAAGACATGACGACATTAATGGCAGCCATAATAACGATGCTGAATGGCGGTCGGTGACGATGAGAAAATATTAAAAAATATTTCAACGATTTGTTAAGCAGGAGACAATGAGACAATTAAAGACAAAAACCAAGAAAAAAAAGAAGAAAAAATAACAACAAATCGTTGTCATCATCAAAGTCATCATGATGCCGTTGCATCAAATGTTGTAAACAACAGTAGGCTATGGCGTCTATAAAAGGACATTAGACAGCAAGTAATCAAAGCGACACAATGTTGCAATATTGCTGTTGCTGGACACCACTTCTGAGAGTCAGATTTTTATTACAAATCGTTTGGCAAGTTTACACACAAAAGAACGCGCTTTAGAAATGAAAAAGAAAAAAAAAAGTTCTTTTGCAATTTTTTCTTATTTTTTAGTTGAGCTAATCATATGACAACAATCCTATCATATGGGAAGGGGTCCTGACTAAGTCGGTTTAATAGTTTCCTAAGTTATGACAACTTCAAACGTTAGTTTTTTTTTTTTAGAACCTGGTTGCTTTTTTATGCGTTTTCCCCATCGCAAAATTATGTTTATTTCTCTCAACCTTAATTATATTTTATTAGATGAGATGTGGTTTTGTTGTTGTTGTCGTTTGCCTTTTATCGTTAGTTGGTAATGCAGCTTTTACCATTTCTTCTATTGTGTAGGCATTTTGTGAGCAGAGCTTAAAAGAATGAAATCAAAAATATTTTGTTTGAGGCAACCATAACTTAAAGGAATAATTAGTTGTCGTTTATGAAAGTACTTACACAGAACTATAAATTAAATGTTTGGAAATTAAATAATCATATTGCAAAAAAAAAAAATATTTGATGAGACAATATAATAAAAAAAAAATGGTTGTGTCAACTAAATATTTTAGTTATTCAAAAAAGTATGAATAATGACCAGATTTTAGTTGTAATTGATATTATTAAAAACAGAAAATAGTCCCAATTATGTTTGTTGAACAATAATCAAAATTATTTTGTTTGGTTGCCCAATTAAAAATTTCAAAATTTTAACAATCAGTTTAGGGAACAGTCCAGTCTTAAGGTTTTTGAGGTATTTTGTCATTGTATTAATTAAAAAAAATAAAATAGTCCCAAATTATGTAATGTTGAACAATTAATCAAAATTTTTTTGTTTGGTTGCCACAACTAACAATTTCAAAAAATTTCAAAGACTGATATGAATCGAGAGCCTTAAGGGTTTTTAGGTATTTTTTTTGTCCATTGGTAACTTCTTAATGACAATAAATAGTCCCAAAGTATGTTTAGTTGACAATTAATCAAAATTTTTTTTGTTTTGGTTGCCACAACTAAAATTTAAAAAATTTTCAAAATCTCATAGCGATCGAGAGTCTAAGGTTTTAGTTTTTTATTCCATTGTATTATTAAAAGAAAAATAGCCCCAAAAGTATGTTTAGTTGAACAATTAATCAAATTTTTTTTTTTGGTGTGTCGCAACTAAACTATTTCAAACTTTTCAAAATCAGTTAGATCCAGTGTCAATGTTTATTTGGGGTATTTTTTCTTCTTATATTTATATATAAAAATCGTCCCAACTATGTTAGTGAAACAATATCAAGAATTTGTTTGTTTTTTGTTACCACAAATAAATGTTTTAAAACTTTCCAAATTCGATACGAATCCAGTCAGTCTTAAGGTTTTTTGAGGTATTTTTTGTCCATTTGTATTATTAAAGGAAAATAAAAATAGTCCAAATTATGTTTAATGAACAATAATCAAAATTTTTTGGTTTGGTGTCACTAGATTAAAATTTCAAAATTTCCAATAGTCTGATACGATCGAGATCTTAGTTTTAGAATTTTTACGTCATTGGTAAT
>QOCX01001621.1:11308-24529 GCA_005959815.1 Sarcophaga bullata | reverse complement strand
TTTGAAATGATCAAAACGATTAGACTTTCTGAAACGTTTTTAAGAGGGCATATAGCCGCAGACGTATTTTCCAATTTAAGTAGAAGGAAGGAAAACAGAGAAAAGCGGGTGTGAGAGAGCATATGTTTGTTCAAGGCAATATATGATGCCCACAAATTTTTACAAAGAGTTAAGCAACAGGCGCAAAGGTTTGCTGGAGGTAAGACCTATTGTAAATCTGGTGAAGGAAATGAGATTACTAAACCTCAATGTAGGCTGGATATTTGGAAAAATCACCTTTGTAAACTGTTGATATCTGACGATAGTGGACATTAAGTCCATTTTACGTTCAAATTACGCGTCACAGAAGTGTATGTTGCGTCCAACTAAAATATTGTTGGATCATCTAATTCCCATCTAAAACAGAACAAGTTTGTTGGTGCCGATGGACTTCCAGCTAAACTATTAGAGACTAGGAGTTTTCAAGGTTCATGCATTGGCTTAAAAGCACTATTTTGGTTACAGGGTGTGTTACATTGGTAGGTCGCTGAAAGGTAGGTATTGGCTTTTAGACATGAGGGCAAGCCTATGCGGTTAAATCCACTAAGTCAGACATTTTCAAGGAAAATTAAATCCAAAATCCCCTCAGGCAAGATTCTTCGGCAAAAACTCGAGAGCATAATAACATTCCAATGAAAAGTTTTCTCAAAAATCTGTCGTTCGGATTGGGATTTTAAATTCTAGCTTACCACCAGTCATGCTAGAAATGAACAACACACAACATAAATGCTGTGGGGAAGCTAGGTCATAATCCTGATTGAAGGGCTGCTAATAGCTAGTTATCGTATGGCTGGTGCATGAATGTGTAGTATTTGGTTGGTTGAATGTAGATTCATAACCACATGCCATGGGTTAAGCTTCTCACACCTCATATAAGATTTTGCTTGAAAGGATAAAGCTAAAGCGCACGTAATATACGAGCCATGACTATTGGTTAATTTCATGGACGACCAATACAACAATCGAATACAACAACCCATGCGGATACATATTAAAATTACTGAATAACATGGTTCTATACCTGACTAAGACATTTCAAACAAAACGAAGCATAAACAAATACTTCTTCGGTGGCTTCCATTGAGCAGTGAATTGGCAAAAACTCTGAGAATAAAATTGTTATGGAAAGTTTTTCAAATTTGACGGTCGGAGTTGATTTGAAACTAGAGTAGATCCTGCTACTCATGGATAAAATTATCACACATGAGTTGTGTGAGAAGCTAGGTTGTGATCCTGACTAAAGGGTATGGTTCTTGGAGGAATAAAACAGGAATAATAAGAATGCTCTGTTAAGGGCTGTGAAATGAAGACAGAGAGCATGTTTTGATGAAGTGTATGTATTTTAGTGAGAGTCAAATAAAATACTCAATAACACTAAACCTTTAGTAATTCGTTGCATTTATGCAACGTATAATAAGTCAGATACTCTTCGCCATATATCTTGTGCTTTGGATCGTCATTAAAAATGTTAAAGTAAAGTTCTCTCTTTTTTTACTTTTCTATGAAATTCCAAAGGCCATTAGAAAATTGTGGGGCTCTATATGGTACTGTACCCCACACTCAATTGATATAATCCTCCTAAGATTAGCTTAAATTTCAACGCCTATTTAGTCTGACATAATGAGTTGAGAACACATATTATGTCTCATGCGATAATTTTTTTTTCTAATTAATTTTACAATAAAATAATACACGACGATAAATTGTTTTTCTATTTTTATAAAATTTTCCTTTCAAATTGTAAAATGTCTGTACGTATGTACGTGCATATGTATGTATGTTGTCGGTACGTATTTCTATTTTTGTGAAATTGTTTTTTAATTTCTTGCAAAATGTTCAATTAAATTTCAAATTGATTTCGTCAATAATTTCTTTAATGTTTTCCTTCTTTCTTTTTCTTTTGCAAAATAAGTCAACCGTCAATCGTCAACCGTCCATGCATCTGTTCAGAAAACAACATTCACTTGCAATATTTCTGTTCGATTCTGTTCGATCGAACGTTGTATTCACATGACCGTGATTTTGAATTCGTTGATTGTGTCTTCCTCCTTTAATTCGCAATTTTTTTTTTTTTTTTTTTTTTTTGTGTTTGTTGCTTATTTTCATTTTATTTTTGTGCCTTTTTTTATTAAAGAAAATTTATTTTTAAATTCTTCGTTTTCTCTTTGTATTTGATTTTTAAAATAAAACGGAAACGATTTTATATGTGTGTGTTCACGAGATTTTAGAGAATTTGTTTGAAAAAAAAAAAAAAAAAAAAAAAAAAAAAAAAAAAAAAAAAAAAATTGAACAGAAGAAGCTGATGAAAATTCTGTTGATGTAAATAAATTTGTCTTTCTGCGTTTTTTCCTTTTTCTTTTCTAAGTAGCAGGCAAGCATTTAAGACTTTACTTACAAACTTCTAGACTTTCGAACAGAAGAACATAGGAAAACAAGATAAACGACATGTTTTTTGGTTTGTAAGCTGTGACATAATGCTGTTTGGATTATGGGAGCAGCTGAGTTAATATGTCTGAAAAATGCCAGACTGAAGGACTATGAATACTTCAGACTATGCATTGAGCTTTAGTTTGTTGCCCGTCTCTTGCGAAGACTATTGAACACGCAGCCTTAAATGATGATGATGCCTTTACTGATCATCAATACATTTCAAACCACTTCGACCAGAATTGAAAAAGCACCTAAGACTGTTGCTCTTTAAGCTTAATGTAGCGGTAATGTGGTTTGTTAAGGTTTATGGACACTCCTCTGTTGTTAGTTCACATCCAGTGTTAAGTCTTTTCGGTAATGACTTTTGCATTGAGATGCTCTATAATGATTGCAGTTCAATGGTCTCACATCATGGCGTTCAAACCACAATATTATGATCATAAAGGGTAGATTGAAAGTGATATGATATCAATGGCGGTCTACGTATTAAGGGAACGGACAAGTGAAGGAAGGAAAAGAAGTATAAGTTTTCACTTACAGGACTTTTGTTTACAATGACATTGTCTGTCGTCTTCCATTGCTGCCGGTAAACAGGAAATATCTCCCATATATGTGCCATTTAGATAGCTTAGTTAGATAATAGGTGATCTATGTATGTAGGCAGACTCGTTTGGTTTCTTTGGAATCTCAAAATAATTCGAATTTGGTGTGAAATAAGGATGCAATCTACCATTTCAATTGTTCACCAAAGAGGTGGATAATATCATATATCAAGTCTAATCTAGTCTGGAAAAGATTAACGTCTAATGGAGGATATGAAGGAAATGTTAAGAAAATCAAAATAAGTACAGGGAATATCATTGCTCCAAGGCTAATCAAGTGAATACGTAGAAAATTTCTGGTTTCTATGCTATATTATGACAATAATTGGCGAAGCTGAAACAGATCAAAAAAGCAGACGACATCTCAGTAGATGGCATCAGTATAAATATACTCAAGGTTATTCAAGGCATGTTTTAAATTTACTGTGTACAAAGAGGAAACTTAGTTATTATAGAACACAATCCTTCAAAACTACAGCCATTCTTTTAAAAAGGCCTCAGAGCCTTGCACACGGTATATTTATAGAATTTAGTTAGGGGAGTATAACATAAAATCTGGAACAAACGATAGTGATGAAGAAGAATAAAGTGATGAAGAAGAAGAATAGTGATGAAGAAGAAGAATAAATTGTTCAGGTGGATAGTTCACTCCATCAAGAGTTAGATCCACTGTAAAGGAAAAAACTTCTTAGTTTAGTGTGAGGACTCCTTAGACACAAACCTGTGGTTCAGACTCTAGCTCAGACATCTAGAACGAAACGAAATTAAAAAAAAATTTTCAACAGTCTTCTGGCAAAAACTCGGAGAGTAAATAAAATTGCCAGAAAGAGTTCTAAAAAAATTCGTCTCTCGTAGTCAACTTCAAACTGTAGGTCCTGACTCTAATGAAATTAACAAACACAACATGGTTGATGTGAAAAGTTAGGTTGTAATCCTAACTAAAGGGTTGTAATGACCAGTTATGTATGTATGTGTGCTATGAATACACACAACATGGGTGATGTGAGAAGCTTGTAGGTTGTAATTTTGGCTAAGGAATTGTAATGCCCAATTAAGTTCAGTAAGTATGGGCAAAAAGTGTTAAGCAGAGTGTTTGAGTAAAGGAGATGCCTTCAAACTCCTAGATAAAGATACTCTATGAGTTAGAACAGATCGATCGTAGTATGAAAACATTCAGAAGTTAATGGTTTGCTTAACCATTTAGTATGGAAATTCTTTGTAGCAATCAAATGCCTTTAATAGAGGCGGTAGAAGAAAAATACGAACAGAAATTACAGCTACTGATAAAAAAAAACACAACGATTGGGTTTGATAGCTCGCGATAAAATAAAATCTATTCTGTTTCCTCTATTTTACTTCATGAAAATTGCCTCTTCAAGACAAAATATTTCAAAATCAAAACATGTCTCCCTAATGATTACATGTCACCCAAAAAAGAAAAACCGCGACTAAAAGTAATCAGTGGAGGTATTTGGTACTTTCATTACCTTTTTTCTTATTTTTTTTTTTATTTTTTATTTTGCTTCAAGCAAATTAAATTATTTACTTCTTCCTTACGCCATAAAATATTGCTGTAACTTCATTTTATTCGTAGCACAGCATCAAAGTAGTCGAGGTAACCACCTACCAATTTTCTTCGTAATTTTTTGTGGCATTTTTCCAGCAAAAAAAAAAAGAAAAAAAAAATTTTTTTTCTCTTTCACTTTTCTTTTGCCCGAAATTTTATTTCGTTGATTATTATCAAATTTTCCTTTTGCGTGGAAGGTATAACCGTAACAGTAAAATGAAAAGTAAAACGATGGTGAAGTAAAGAATTTAAAAAATGAAAATGTTCACACAAATTCCAATCAAATGATGTGCTTTTAATACGAATACAATCAAAAGGTCGCATTTGACTGACTTTCTTTTCTTTTTCCATGAACGTTATTTGTTTGTGAAAATATTTTCTAAAAGAATCGATTCTATGAGTTGCAAACAACAACATCAACATCAACAACAACAACAGCAACCATCATTACAGTAGAGAAGCAAGTAAATTGGCATGAAATTCGTTTAAGTTGATGCTGCTGTTGTTGATGTTGTTGCTGTCGTTGTGTTCCTATTGCTTTGGCTGTTGATGCTGCTGATTTTAACGATGACAAAAATGCTGATGATGATGATGATGATGATGATGATGATGCCAGCATGTCAGTGATGAATAGAAAAATTGTTGAGGCTGGGCTGCAGCCTCGTAAAGGTAAATGAGTAAAAAGCAGAATTAAAAAAAAAGAGAGGTTGAATGTGTTTTATGTACGACAATTTGTAAAACTTGAAGTCGAACTAAATTGTATAAGAGCCCAGCGTCTATTATGGTTATCGTTTAGTGTAGGTGGGTTGTTCTGTAAGTTACCAATACTTATTTGTTTAGATTTTAAAGTAATGTGAGATTAAATTTGATTTTTGAATCTCATTATAAGAAAACCAAATTGGTCACCTCATCTGCTGTAAGTATCAACGAAATTTGAGTAAATTTGTTTAAACACCGCAGTTATTGCAAGATGCCATTCAATACTTTTCCCTAAAAAGCGATCAAATTAAGTAAAGACTTGCATTTGATAAACACCAGTCTACATCAAATCAATAATGATCTGAAGTCATTGACTAAACACTGTTTTAGTCGACAGACCATTCAACATAAAAGATTCGTCAGTCAAGCCACCCTTATGACATGGCTAAGCGCTAATTCTCACACGGTTAGCTTCTACGTACATAACATACATAATTGGTCATTACAATCCTTTAGTTAGGATTATGACCTAGCTTCTCACACCATATATATTGTGTGTGTTAATTTTATGAGTGTTGGACCACAGTTTAAAGTCGACTCCAAACGACAGATTTTTTTGAGAAACTTTTTCCTGAGAAATTATTTTCTCTCGACATCTCTGAGAGGCAGTCACCGAAGAAATAATTTTCGTTTCATTTTGTTGGAGATATCTGACTGGGGTTTGAACCGTAGCCTCACCACTAATAAGCCAACACAATACATACTAGATTATGACGATGCCACACATAGTGGCATCAATAGGATCGTTAAAATCTCTGCCTCGGTTCTCCAATGTTAAATTTTTCATAGACAAGACATAAGTTGGCCTACGGCTTGGGTTACGTTAGCTTTGAGGATTGCAGAGGAGTGCTAATTGGCACGTGCCTGGGACTTAAGGAAACCACAGAAGAAAAAGCTCGAAAGGTTGAAGTCGTATGATCACCACCGTATAGTTGGCTATGCCTTCATATAGATGGCCATGTTTTTATACCGAATATCCAATGTGTCATAAGCTATGTGGCACGTATCGCCGTCCTGTTGCAACCACTTGTCGTTTTTCACTTAGGTCAACCAATTTTTATCAAAAGAAATTGGTAAACGTCGATTTATAGTGTTCGCCGTCCACAGTAATGTCCGCTTCAGAAAACTGCGGACCGCACACGCAAGTCCCGTAGTCGCCGTAGTGTAGTAGGCAGTGTATTGGCTTTTTAGACTCAAGGACAGGGTTCGTATTCCCGGTCNGACAGTGTATTGGCTTTTTAGACTCCAGGATAGGGTTCGAATTCCCGGTCAGACATCAAAAACGAAAAAATATTTCTTCAGCGACTTCCTCTTAGCAGATTTCTGTCAAAAACTCTGAAAGTAAATAAAATTACCATGAAAAGTTTCTCAAAAACATCTGTCGTTCGGTGTCGACTTTAAACTGTTGGTCCCGCCACTCATGTATAAAATTAACATACACAACATAAGTGGTGCGAGAAGCTAGGCCGTAATCCTAACTGAAGGGTTGTAATGGCCAATTATGTATGATGACGCAACCAGGCCAAATTCAACACTAAAAAGTGAGAGAAGATCCACAAGAGATTCAGGAGTATACAAATCCTGAAACTCTTGCGGACCTTATGGATCATGTGGTGTCCTCTTAACTTCAATAATTTTGTTTGTTCACGTATCCAATCCTTCAGAAATGTGGCTATCCGCCGAAAAAAAAACTCGCGGTACATTGCTCGGACTGAACAGCCACTTCGATAATAAAAATTCCTTATTTAAGCGAGTTTTTGAATGCTATATCCGTGGTATTGATGATGATTTGGCGAAACAGACTCAATGAATTAAAAACTACTTTGACAGATGCAGCTTAAAGAAGATGGCCTTTATGTTGCGTTATCAGCAATTTTTTTTTTGTATTTGCCATTCAAAGCAAGCATTTCGTTGTGAAAAAAAAAACTTATCAAAATGAACTTCAAACATAACAAATTTATTGCCTTGTATTACACAGAGAAATATCTCAGCAAGTCATTGTTACAACAACAACAGCAAATCAATCGAACTTATGTAGTATTTCCTAGGTTGCATTATTGCTTGACAATCTAAATCCATTGAATCAATTTATGTTCTTTGAACAGCACTGCATGTACAAACATTTGCTTGATAATTTGTACAAATAATCTCAAATGAAAATTATTTTGATTTTCCATTTTCTGGCATTTTCCTGATAAAATTAATACTTTTCTAAAAATATATTTCAATTTCATTTTATTTTAATATTTCGAATTGAATTTTGTTTGTTTTNTTTCCTGATAAAATTAATACTTTTCTAAAAATATATTTCAATTTAATTTTATTTTAATATTTCGAATTGAATTTTGTTTGTTTTGTTTGGAATTGGAATTTTTTTATAATTCGATTGTGTGAAAAATACCACACAAGTGTTTACTTTTATTAAATATCTCTCCCCAATAAATATAATTAATGAACGACTAAATGAATGAATAAATGAATGAATCAATTAAAAAGCAACAAAAACAAAAAACAATAAAAAAGAACAAAAATTATTCAACAAATGTCGTGTGAAAAAGTCCGCCTACATTGCAATTAATGTTGCCTTAGCAACTCAATACAATGAAGAGTCAAGCTACTTTGACTCTTCATACACCACAGAGTCTTATGGAGAGAGGTTTTTGTTTGTTCATAAATCTATCACCTTAATATTGCATGTCAATGGTATAAAAACAAAGAAGAGAATAAAGAGAAGAAAATTTAATTCAATCAGAATTATTTATTGTTTGGCTTTAATTGTTACAAAACATGACAAAATCAAAATTGAATAATTTTCATAAATTATTTCAAAATACAATGGAATCCCCTCTAATTGTTGCTAAGGTAGACAACAAATATTTTAAAGACTTTTTGTTTTTGTTTAATTTATTGCATTGCCAGCAAAATGTTCTTAGTTTGTTAACCATCGTAACCACTGCACAGCAGTTTAAGCAGAAACCCACAATTAAATTGTGTGGGTTTAAGGACGTTTAAGTGGAACGCATTAATAAGTTGCATTAATTGAACGATAATCGATGTTTAGAAGAGATACGGACACAGACACAACACGCTTAAGCAGGTGTAAAGAAACCATAACAATTTAAAACACTTAAACCACCCAGAAAAAAAGGTGTGTGGAAACATTATTACAATAAACGTTAACCCCTACCATACATTCTTCGTTTTTTTTATAAAAATTTTCAAATTTAAATTAAAAATTCAAAAAAAATAAGTTTAAAATAAAGGGATTCCCTATACAGATAAGCAGATGAGACCCTGTAAATTGTAGCTGCACTGTATTATTTCTCAGACATCAAAACATTTGGAACCCACCAAATACAAAAACAAGTGTTTAAGCAACTTTTCATGTTATTAGTACATAGGGTTGAATGAACGAAACTATGTTAAAATGATATTTACATAATTTGAATAAGCGCAACAGTGGGTTATAAAAAGCAATGCTAATGAGGTTATTTTTATAAAATTCAATGCCAACAAGTAATGGAAACAAAATATTTTATCTTAAGCCTCAGAGAAAAAAATTGTAATCCAAAAATTTTCGATATAAAATTATTGATATATGGTATATTTTATATGAGCATTATTGACAATAACCGATATAAAAATTCGATTATCAAAAATTTTCTCTATAAGCAAATATTATTATAGAAAAGTTTCTTTATAAGAAATATTTTATCGGTAATTTTCTATATAAGAAAATATGCTTATCGATAATTCTCCATATAACAAATATTTTATAAAAAAATTTTGATATAAGAATTATTGTTATCGAAAATTTCTATATTAGAAATATGTTATCGGTAATTTTCTTATGTATAAATATCGTTATCGATAATTTGTTCTCTATAAGAAATACTGTTTACGAAAAACTTTCTATAAAGAAATATTGTTTACGAAAATTTTCTTATAATAAATTATCGTTATCGATAATTTTCTATATAAAAATATATTTGTTTATCGAAAAATTAATATACAAGAATATTGTTATTGATAACTTTTATATATATTAAAAATTAATTATGGAAATGTTTCTATTATATAAAAAATTTATGTTACGAAAATTTTTTCTGTATAAAAAATTGTTATCGAAATTTTTTATATAAAAAGTTGTTATTGAAAATTGTCTAATATATAAAATTTTTCTAACATTTTCTAAATATAAAAACATTTTGTTATCGAAAATTTTCTATATAAATGTTGTTATCGAAAATTTCCATATATAAAAAATGTTATCGTAAATTTCTAATATAAAAATTAATGTTATCAAAAAATTTTGTTATCAAAATTTTTTATAAAGTTTTTATCGAAAAATTGTCCTATATAAAAAATTCTCGATAACAAAATTTTTACCATAGAAATTTGTTTTGTCATTGGACAAATGTTGCATACAAAAATTGTTTTAATGAAATTTTATATGTTATCGAAAAATTTTCTATTTACGAAATTTTTTTTATCGAAAAGTTCTCTATATAAGAACTTGTTGTTATCGAAAACTCTTCTTTATAAAGAATGTTGTTATCGAAGAATTTTCTGTATACAAAAAATTTTGTTATCGAAAACTTTCTTATATAAAAAAATTGGTGTTATCGAAAAACTTTCTTTAACAAAATTTTGTTATTCGAAAACTTTCTATAGTTAAAAATTTTGTTATCGAAAACTTGTTTATATAAAAATTTGTTGTTATCGATAATTTTCTATAAAAAATTTTTGAAAATTTTCTATATAACAAAAATCATGTGATGGGTAATTTTCTATATATAAAAATTTGTTATCGAAGATTTTTATTGTCCATTAATTTTCTTATCATCGAATTTTTCTTATATCGAAATCAATAAATTGTTTTAAAAGCACAATTTCATCTGTCTTGTCTACTGTAAACTATAGGGGCCAGACAATTAAATTCCTAATTATAAAATGCTGAATCTCATGTTTCAATACTCTCGGAGAGCGGTATGGGGTATTCGCACCAAATTAAAACCAAAAATTTTGATGTAATGAGCTGAAAAGAATTTCTGAATAAAAAAATAAATTACGTATGCGGTTTCATATTACCAGAAGCAAACGAATAACGAAGAATTTTATTTTTCAAATTATTATTTTAGAATTGATTAAAATAATTAACATTCTTTCATTCATTTGTACAATTGTGTCGATAATTGAACCACTAAAATTTTATTTTACATACATTCCGTGTTATAGGTAGATGCAGACTAAAATACACGAATATGTGGGTGATTTTACAATGAATTGCAATAAAAAATTTTTTACGAATCATAAGGGTCCATGCATAAGTGAACAGTTCTTATGTATAGTAAGACGCACTAACAAATTGAAATTATATTCAGCCATCATTGATTGTGAACTGACCCATATACGTATATACATATAAATAAACTACCAATAATTTATACAAGGGAAACCATTCAACCAATTGTGAGTCGAAATTTATTGCATTTTACAACAGCTGCAACATTTTCTTCTTCTTTTTTTTAGATTCCGATTCAGAATATTTAAAATTGAATTTTAAAATAATTTTGTTTTTAATTAAAAAAAAAATTTTGAAATATTTTTAGTTTAAATATTTCGCTCATCTGTGGTTTTTACTTTTTTCATGATGAAAGAATTTCTCCGTATCACACCGTATGAATACCAAGTAAACCCCGATAGCATAATAAAAATTCGCTTTTATTACAAGTCCTTTTATTGCATTTAAAGTGAGCTAATAAATGTTTATTAATAAATTTAATTACATTTTAAATAGTAAAAACAATCATTTTTTATTATTAGCCAATAAACAAAACTCATGGCATTTAATGGTAAAGAGCCAGAGAAGGAGAACATTTTTATTTGGGAGAAGACTCGTTCAAGTGATTTAATATTTTATTACTGTTC
Organism: Sarcophaga bullata; assembly: GCA_005959815.1. Taxonomy (NCBI): domain Eukaryota; kingdom Metazoa; phylum Arthropoda; class Insecta; order Diptera; family Sarcophagidae; genus Sarcophaga; species Sarcophaga bullata. The sequence continues at coordinate 13,201 of QOCX01001621.1, read as the reverse complement.
TGCAACAGTTGTTTCGTTAAATGCAGTTGATAAAAATTATTCGAAATATTTACGATAATCTTTTCGCCACTTAATTGTAGTTTACGTTGGTGTTTACTTTAATGATTTTTGGTAAAACAATTTCTGGTTTCTGAACATAATAAGTGTGTGGTGATCTTTAAAATTGAATTTTGAAAATTTTCTTTTCGACATTATTTTGTAAGCACATTCTAAAAACGATAAAAGTTAATCGAAATGAATTTTGAAATGTGAATTCTTTGTAAATAAAATTGTTTTTCTTTCCATTGTTCAGCGATAAATTTTAATTGTACGCAAGACTTCATTGCGTACAGGCATAAAAAATCGTTCTTTAATAGAAACAATTTTCATTACCATGCGTTGCTAGCTGATGGCTATAAATTAATCAGTAAACAAATTTTGTGAAATTGTTGAGATAAGACCATAACTCAAAGCATGGGTGCACTCTCTCTTTATATTGAAACCAGTAAAGTAGACTTCGGTCTTCTAAGTTTGTAGGACACAGAACAAAAGAACGTTTTACGTATGAATTATGTGTTTGGTACTTTCCACCGAATAAATGTTTCAATATGAGTGAGCTGCATGAAGTAAATAAAATTAGTCGGTTATCGATAACAATGTGTCAGAGTCAACTTTAAACTGTAGATCCCACCACTCATGTATAAAATTGGATGGATGGTTGTAATCAGACGTCGGCACCAATAGCATCCGGTGCCCAAGACATCACATACATACATACATAATTGGCCATTACAACCCTTCATGTCAGGATTACGATCTAGCTTCTCACACCACTTATTTGTGTTGTAATTTTTATATCATGAGTGGCGGGACCTACATTTTAGATGTCGACTCCGAAAACGCAGAATTTTTTTGAGAAGCTTTTCATGCAATTTTATTACTTCAGAAGTTTTTTTGCCAGAATCTGCTGAGAGGAAGTCGCCCGAAGGAAATATTTTTTCATTTTTCGTTTTTTGAATGACTGACCGGTGGGCCCAATCATATTCGGCTTTTTATACACCATAGGACACGAACATCAACAGTGTTCGTTAAAAAGAGCACAAAATTGCATTCACTTGCGTATCAGTTTTAAAAGAAGAAGGTTTCAACATGACCTTTTTTTCAGCTTTCAATTATACACCCAAAAAAATATTACAGTAGGATTAACTAGTTTCCAATGAAATTCACCCATAACAATGGGAAATGATATTCATTTTTTGAAGAATATTTGTCAAGTTAAATACGCAGTCTTTAGGGATTTGGCGCTGCTCACGTTTTCTATATTTTCCACTACATAAACGTATTATTAGGTTGCAATTGAAAATATTACCAAAAATTTTCCTCTGGCTTAGCACATGCCTCTTACAAATACACTCACATTTTTATCATGTTCCCTTTATGCCGACGTCTGGTTGTAAACCTGATTAAAGGGATGTAATGACCCATCATGTATATGGTAATTAAAGCACACACAGTATGTAGAGTACATCTCTGTCGTATATCATTGTCTATATCAGCTTGCTAGTTCAGTACTAAGTTTGAAAAGCTCTAATTCAATGCCAAGATTGAAGTCACGTGTATTGAAGTCATCGTAGTCTAGAGTGATTTAAACCCAGGTCTGACATCCCGAACAAAACGAAATTTAAAAAAAAATTTCTTCGCGCAACTTCATCTCAACAGTCTTCTGGCAAAAACTCTGAGAGATCTATCGTTCGCAGTCGAGTTTAAACTATGGTGGTACACACATGAATAAAGTTAACACATGGGCTATGCGAGAAGTAAGGTTGTAATCCTGACTAAAGGGTTGATAAGACAAGTTAAGTAAGTATGAAGTCGATAAAATAATAGAGTTTGTCATTCCTTACATTGATTCAC
>QOCX01001621.1:0-11292 GCA_005959815.1 Sarcophaga bullata | reverse complement strand
AATGAAATAATAGAGTTTGTCATTCCTTACATTGCTTCGCTGCAATGATGAGTTGGCTGTTTACTATATCAGTACAATTGCGGTGTGAACTGAAGCCGGCTTATTTGTTTTGAAAATTGTTGTGAGGGCAGCTGTGACAGCTGTAACAGTAAAATTATACTACAAAGCTTAAACGGAATCCTTCCGATGGTATCACCGAATTCAGGTATCCCGAATCCTGGCTGTGGTGTCTTGATTTTAAACTAAATTTTACGAGAAACATGGAATTAGTGCGGTGTTAAGATCTTAAATGGGTTTATTTGACCCAAATTATGACAAAACTTGAACTAACCAGAAATCATCTCAAAATAGGACTTCGATTTGGTAGTCACAAGCAAGTTTGTTATGTGGAGGCGCTGTCAAGTGCATTATATTTGCTTGTAACTTTTGAATAAAATATTAACAGGCAACACGTTATTGTATAGCTTTTCCTTGCTTAAATGATTAGTTTATTAGATTTTAAAGTCGTTTATAAAATTAACACACACAATATAAGTGGTGTGAGAAGCAAGGTCACAATTCTAACTGAAGGGTGGTAATGACTCATGTATGTATGTATTGGCATAACCAGAAGTACTCAATTATGGATGTGCCTTTGAGAAGGTCCTTGGAAGAATTGTATGGATTTTAAGAACCTCTTCCGTGTCTAGTGCTTCGTTGCACTTCGATTGTTGTTATCGATTTCATATGGACCGGTTATACGTATGTGGATTGTAGTTTTAAATGTAGAAGAACGGAATAGATTGTATATACATAAAGCTGTCTATTTCGTCTTTCAATTGCGGCTTTATAGGCGCAATAATGCTATTCACTTTCAAAATCCTTTTGGTATACAGTTGAAGGAATCTCTTTTGCCTTTCTCGATCGCATCCTTATTTTTCTTATCAATGACAAGTTCAGTCTCCCGTTTCTGTTAAGCGGTCTAATTGCTATTTTGCCAAAGCAGTTAAGCTTAGTTTTACTTGTCGTCTCTTCTTAAAAAGTCTTTGAAGAAGTTTTATGTTGCATTAAGCATTCCATATTCGTAGCTTGGCTTTTTGGGATGCAATTCATGGTATCATGGGAGGAACCACCCACCACTACGGGTAAATAATAATAAAAATTGTTTTAACGTTTAAATTGAAGACATATCCAGCGTCAAATAATCAAATTGATTTATTGAATGAAAAACGTAATTTCTCTTAAATAATGGATGCCAACTTTTGTCTCTTTTCAGATTATATTCCCAGTTGAAAGAACTTGAGTAAGTATTTGAAAATTCTCTTAATTTGCTGAAATGTGTTTTCTTTCTCTAATTTGTTGAATCCATTTAAATATTTAATTGTCCCCCAAAGTTAGCAATAAATTCATAAAATTATCACAACAAAATTTCATAACCCCTTTTACACGAAGTTATTTGGTTCATTAAAACTTACAAAAAAAAAAAAAAAAAAAGGAGGAAATGTAACGCAAAACAAACTTTTTCTGAAAACTTTAAATCTTTTAAACTTTTTAAAACACCGCACCCCACACCCCCCTGAAAATATGTACATTTTCCACTTAAAGTTCGAATTCTGAAAATTATTATTTACAACCAAACCTAAAACAATAATAATTACAACAACAACAATAATAATTTCAGTTCATGAAAACTTTAACAAAATTGTTCACAATGATAATTCATCGAAGATAAATTTGAAATAAATTGCCACAAAAAAAAAAAAAAAAAACGATCATAATTGCGGAACAAATTGCATTGCAGCGTACATAAGTAATAATTGTTGTTAAAAATAAAATAAAATTCATAATAATTTTAGTTTTTCCTTTTCTCTTCAATGGCTGTGTCGTCGTCGTTTGAACATGAAATCCATACCGCACACATACTCATACACTTACATGAATAAGTATGTGGCTTAGAACCGCATTTACAAAATGAAAAATTGAAATGAAAAATAATTTTTCCGCATTGCATCATCATTAACCCTCTTTTGTTGTTATAAAGTCTTACTAAATAAATATAAGAGGGGGTAGTGCAAAGAAATCCATTATTTTTAATTGAAATGGAAGCTTAAATATGCACAATTTTCTTCGATAAGTTGCCTCCTTTTGGAAGATATTTAAGGAATACCATGCCTATCTATTGAAAAAGAATACTGACTGACACTGGCTTCTATGGGTCCGTATTTATTTAACAATCGAGTACAGTTAGTAACCAAACTATTAGAAAAACTGCTTAAAACTTTTCAAGCAATCTCACACATACAGTCACAAACGAGTCACTTTATATTTGAGTGGCTTTATTTTGCTATACAGTACAGCTCGCAGGAACAGTACAGTACAGTATAGATTCCTATCATACGGCTGGTTGTAGGCATTTTATTTATTTAAATTTCTTCAGTTTGAGTTTTTGCTATTATAAGTCCTAAATCATGGTAATCCTATCAAATTCACAGCAAAATTCTCATCTGACAACCCTAGCAGAGTAATGACATGATCTAGAGATTGTAGAATTTCTACAATCGAGGCTTGACGTCCAGCACATCATACTTACTTACTTACATAATTGGCGATTGCAACCTTTTAGTCAGGATTTCAAACTAGTTACAAACATACACACATAATTAGTTCTTACAACCCTTGAATCAGGATGTCAACCTAGGTCAACCTAGTCATAGAATTGGTCATTACAACCCTTGAGTCCGGATTACGACCTAGCTTCTATTACTACTTATGTGGTGTGTGTTAATTTTATATATGAGTGGTGGCGGGTCCTATAGTTTAAAGTCGACTCTGAATGATAGAACTTTTGAAAAAGTTTTCCTGGCAAAATCGTTAGCAAAATCTTAAAGCTTTTGCCAGAAATCTGCTGAGAGCAAGACGCCATAGAAATAGGTTTTCCTTCTTTGTTTTATTGGAGATGTCGACTCAGGGTTTAAAAATCAAACGTCAGTTTTCATGAAACAAACACCGCAACCTAGTGTGGCGGTCTTGAATTTAACATCGATCGCGAACTACAGATTTGATTAGCTTTAATGGTAAGGTTTGTATCTCAGCGGTCTGCAAAGGTGTGCGGCCCCGCCCGCTCTCAACGCCGCTCTCTCTCGCCTACACTCCGGCCCCCCCCCCGTTCAACGCACCCTTCAATCTCTCCTTACTCTGGTTCGTCTTTGTCATTAATCCTTCGTGTTAGTTTCAATTCAAGGTCTTTCTCTTTAAGCTCAATTGCACTCAGCTCTGTGGCGAGTTTCTCAAAAGCATAATACGCAGGGCGGAGCGCACGTATGCCACATCTAATCGTTCACGCACCCCCGCGTTCATTGCAATATGTACTATTGCTCTCTTCATGCGCAGTGGTCAATCCGACAGAGCGCCTAGTCCCAATGAATGCTAGTCTCGTTCAAAGAGATAATTCGTCTGCGTCTCTTATGTGTTCGATGCTCCCTCCCTCCCATTTGTCTTTTGTCATGTAGGTTCACTATGGATTAATTGAGGAAATCAGGAAAGCCTCTGAGCTTAATTACCATGAATGAGTCAAGACTCTTAATGCTTAATAACCATAATGAAGAATTTTTTGTCTTATATTCGAACCTGAGACGCCTAAAGTTTTGTTCGCCACAACATGTGACATAGAAAACTGTGGATTTTTTTTTTGCAACACCTAATATATTACAACAACAATGGCAATAAAAGAAAATAAAAATAATTGCAAGAGCAATTGAAAAATTATAACAACATTGTTGTGAGATTGTGCCTCTAAATTTTGTGTCTACAAAAGGTCCGAGGTCTACAATTGTAATCGGAACTGAATTGAAATAATGAACATGAACTTAATAATGTAAGAAATTTATAGCCACATAAGTGCGACTTAGGCATGAGCTACTACATCTGGCCAACAAGCAAAGTAAAGAAAAAAAAAACTTTTTAAGAAAACAAAATATTATTCAAAGAATAATTCCTTTAGGAAAGACCCTGTGTAACTATGTATTTAAAAGAATTCTTTGAAATTAATTCGTTTTGTTTTGATTCGACAATTACACCTCTGTGGTGACTATTTCTCTAGTAGGGTACTCTATATTACTTAATCTAACCATTCATCGAAAATTCTTCATATTTTTTGCTCACACATTTTAAAAGAAAATATTCAACCGCAAGGCAACAGCAGTACCGGTAGACAAAATAAAATGTGTAGCAAATGACAACAACAGCTGACAGTTAGCAATATGAATGCAAATAAAACCGAAGCCAAAGAACTGAGCAACAAAAGTATTTTTACACTTATTTGTACTTACGTTCACAACAATAAATATTTACGTTTTTTTCTCTTTCGGTTATTCTCTCCAAGTCTCTCTTTTTATTTTGTTTTGTTTTTGCTTTGCTTTTAGTATCCAACGATCTAATAAGAAGAAATTGTTGTCTGGTGTAATAGACATACCATAATTATAAAAGAAAGCAAAACGGATAACAACCAGTATTACTTATGGTCGGAGCGTAATGTCGACTAAATGAAATGGCTTCTTTACAAAGTACAATGTGCAACTTTGTGAATCATGCGCCTCTGGTTTACCAGGATTTGAGCCACTGGGACAAGAATAAGATGTAACCCTTGTTAAAAACAGGTCTTTGTGGCTTGTACTGACTAATCGCCCTGCTTAAGCATCTCAAGGAGAGTAATGGCTTCTATAATTTATTTACTCAGTAAAGCTTTTTTTACTTTCACAGTCACTCATTAATAATTACAATATTCCTAATCGGGGTAGCGAACATTTAAAAAAAAATTTTGATACTGATTATATACCACAGGACTGATTAGGAACCTACTTACTGAGCCCATTTTTATTGGTAAAAGTATTTCAAACGATTTTCTCAGGCCTAATTTTCATTGTTTTTTGTCGTAGCCCACAGCTATTAAGGTATGCTATTGGTATGGGGAATTTAGACGAGAGCCGCTGTTCAACTCAAAATATTCTTTTCATCCACTTCGCTTCTTAGATTCGTAACTTTTGTCAAAAACCTTTGATGGTAAAGTAAAATTGGTCGGTGAAAAAGTTTCTTAAATCCTGTCGTTCGCAGTCGACATTAAGCAGTAGCTCCCACCACTCATCGATAAAGTTTACATGACCGATGTCAGAAGCTAGATTGTAATCCCGATTTAAGTGTTGTAATGATCAATTAAAATGGAAACTTCCACAGTTGGAGATAGAAATTTCATAAAAAAATTTGGTAAGATAATGTATTGCCAACTAAAATGGAAATCGCCTACGATCATTCTCTTGACCCATCCATGTGCATTTAATGCAAGATGCTCTGGATCCCTCTTATACATTTGTAAACCTATTCGTGACATCAATTAAGTTTGTAATGAAAAAATCTTAAAAATAATGAAGGATCGGTGTCACTTGATATTTCTACACACAAACTCTTACAATTTTTATTTTCAAAGTTAGAAGTTGAAAATAATGTCACGCCCGTTACTTTCTTATGTTAAGAAAAATTATTTTTTTTAAATGAATAGGAACATTACTTAAACTTGAATGAGAATTAACTACACACTCCGCCATCATGAGGTTGCATGCCACCATGAAACAGATTAAAAAAATTACAAAAAAACTAATGTCACACCCGTTATGCCATAATGAGAGAGTTTTAGATATTTTTTATTCATATTTTTATGAATATTTTTGTGATTTTTATTCACTGTGATTACATAACATAATTGGCCATTACAACCCTTCTTGTCAGGATACGGCCTAGCTCTCATCCCACTTATGTGGTTGTGTGTTAATTTCATACATGAGTGCGGGACTTACAGTTTTAAAGTCGACTCCGAACGACAAGATTTTTTTTTTGAGAAACTTTTCATGGAATTTTTTTTACTCTCAGAGTTTTTGCCAGAAATCTGCTGAGAGGTAGGTCGCCGAAGAAAATACATACTAGACCACGGCGGCTTCACACAAAAAAACAATAATAAAAAATGTCACACCCGTTACAATATTATGTATTATGAAATGTATGGTACAGACTGTTTCTTACAAACTAATCTGACTGTAAGTGATGACATTAACGAAATCACACCCGTTACATTATTATGACATTAAAACCCTTAATGCAAATGTCCGTAACCCATAACAACCCGCAAAAAAATTGACTCCATAATGAGACAATTTTTTATTTTGATTTACCGAATTAGACTTGCATTTCTGTCAGAAGTTGTGGACCCAGAGCTTGCATTATAAGAGATTATCAAAATCCTAACAAACCCAATATGCCCCCACCATATGGTAGTTTCGTGTACATGAATCTAAGCAGACAAGCAAATATTTAATGATTCTGCACTTGACAATGCAACTACAATACACGTTTTATTGTGTTATTGTTATTGTTATTGGCATTATAATCGTGAGTGATGTTATTGTTTTAAGCACGACTGTATGCGGTTTCTATATTTGCATTTGCATAAGCAGCGCAACAAAATTATGCTGAAAACAGCAAAAAAAAAAAATTAAAATAATAAAGCGCCAAGCATACACCACACCATGCCCGTCTGTCTGCCTAGCTTGCTGTCTGTCTGTCTGTCTGTTAGTTTGCATGTAATATTCATTGTATGCAAAAAATATTTTTTTTATTTTAATACTCGGTGGACAATTCATATCGTCAATCAGTCATGATAATTTTCTTTTTTTTTGCTTTTCTGGTATTCGATTTATACAGTCAGTTCAGTCCTTTCCAGACCAGTCTGTCATTCATTTGCAATTTGATTTGAATTATTTTGGAGAACTTATTGTTTTATTTTTTCTGTCTGTGCTAAATTTACTTTGCAAAGAAGAATTGAAATCAGAATTCAGTAATTCATGGAAATAAAATGTCGCGAATACAATCGGAAATATTATAATTTCGTTTCCTTCTATGCTTAATGCACGCTGTGCATAAAAAGATATTCAAATGCCATGTAAAATTGAATTAAATTTAATAAAGAATTCAATAATAGAAGCCTACTGGTAATGGGATTAAAGTAAAACCCCTTGGAGATGGTAAGTCATCCAATGGAGCCAAGGATTTGACATTAACGGGCTAGTTACTGAAGCCTGTCTTACGTCAAGTCAAAAAAGAATTGCTCGGTCTGATCCATCGCAAAATACAATGAATGAATAATGTAGGCAATGAATGTTTACCAATAATCTGAGCATTAACCTGAAAAGTGTTCATTTTTTGTTTACTCGAAGAAGCAAGCTTCTCTTCTCCTAGACGCTAATACTATAAGGATTGAGAATTAAAACAAATAAAGTCCTAACAAGATGAAGGAACGGTATCAGTGTCAGAGTCAGAATTTTCTAAGAACCCTTACCTTGATTATTTTGTAACCAACTCAGTATGGACGCTCTAAACCCTTAAACGCCATGTCCAAAATAAAACCAAAGGCTTTAAGACAATAGTAGCCTAAGTGGAACGAAGTAGTCTGGCACGTAACCTAAGGCAAATCAAGTAAATATGGCCTGATGATCGTTGACGACAAAACTATATCCTGAAATCTAAACACACAGAATAAACGGTATCATCTCCTCTACATGTCAAAAATAATCGATTCACTCGGTGATTCAACACAGTTTAGGTGAAGTAAAATTGGTAGCGTCCTCAAAAGACGTCATTTACTTGTGACCGAAATTTTTCAATCATCCCGGTAGTTTTACGATTGCCTTGTTTTACGATTGTCTTACTTTCCCAGTACAGGACAACGAGGTTCTGAAGTCTCTTCTTTTTTTCCTTTTCACTACAACTTCTGTGGGAATTGTATTTGTATTGTATTTCCAGTTTCAAGGCGTGTGCACCCTGATACCGTCATACCTACTATAAGTTTGATTCTCAACCACTATGCTGGGAACATATTTGAACTCACAGTAGTCTAGTAGGTAGTGTCTTGGCCTATTAGACATGAGGCCTCGGTTCCAACCTCAAGTCATACACGTCCAACAAAACGAAATACGAAAAAAATATTTCCCCGGCGACATACTCTCAGCAGATTTCTGGCAAAAACTCTCTGAGAATAAATAAATTACCAAGAAAAGTTTCCTTAAATTCAGCCGTTTGCAGTTGTCTTGAAACTGTAGTTACCTTTACTCATGTATAAAATTAATACACACAACCAAAGTATTGTGAGAAGCTAGGTTGTAATCCTAACTAAATGGTTGTATTGACCAATTATGTAGGTATGTATGTATGTATGTAGATTCTGATTGCCTAAGAATAATTTGTCTCGGGTTTCCTAGTACCGGACAATGACAATGCATAAGTTCTGAGGTCTCCTCTTTTTCCTCGTGACTAAAATTTCTTCTTAAGCAAAGCCAAACTACACCAAACAGTGTGCCACTGCTGATGTTAATTGAAAAGCATTTTAGAGAATGAACCTTAACTAACACACACCGGATATTTATATTCATGCATGCGTTCCCAATTAAATGAACAACGTGTGACCTCTTTGCATAGCTTGCCAAGATATTTAACAGGACATGAAGCATTACGCTACACTATTAAGCCCTTATTTAGCAGTAAGCCCACACACGGTTAATAACTTAATTTTTCCTATAACAAATGCTTAACAAAGGCAAACGTATGTATGTATGCGAACCCTGTATTCATAAAATGGTTAAGCGTATAAGAATACAAGAATTTCATTTAATTTCGTTTGTATATCTTTTGTAATTTATCTAAATGTCTATAACACACATACACACACATGCACATATACATCCTTTGATCCTTTTCAGGTCTTCATTAAATGTGTATGTGAGAATATTAAGATATGCATGAGTGAAGAATCGTTTCTTATGATTTATTCACAGAGAAAATATAGTTTTTCATACGTATTTTACGGAAATTCATTGGCATGTTAAAGATGGCAATGAAATGAAATGACAAATGAACAGCCAGGTAAACTAATTGAAAGAGTCATGCATAAGGTATGCATGTGTATGGTAAAGACAAAAAAGAATTCAATTGAACACGGCGACAAGGTGTACAAACCTCTCATTTGTTTAAATTCAATTCAAATTTCCCATGATTAAAAATAGTCAATTGCACTCGCACACACACACACACAGACACATTTCCTGACATTTACTCTCTGCTCTACGGGTCATTAAAATTCCTTAAGAAATTCTTTTTGTAGCCAGTATTTCCGTAAATTAATTGAAATTAATTGAATTGCCAACAGCATACTTCACATGCCATATGATGATCATTGAAAATGTTTTTATTTTTTTCTCTTCTTTCATGCATTCTTTCATTAATTCGTACATCGTTGAGTTCATTTCATTCCAACTGGTATTATGAAATATTTCAAGTCAACACCTCCATCATCAGGTTACAATAAAAATATGCGAGTGTGTTCTGATGATTAATTCGATTGTGATGAAATGATGCGCAATTAATCATTTTTAACTATGTATGTATGTATGTACAATAGTATTTTGGCCACACATTGTTTTTAACACTTTCAAAAATTTTTGTTTTCCTTTTACTGGCAACAGGATGAAAATGTTTTTGAAAAAAAAAAATTCAATTTTTGACAATTTGAAAAATGATCTACGAAAAGCTGAAACATTTTCGTAAATTTTAATTCATTTTTTCGTTATTATTATTGGCAGCTCTGGACAATGATTTTTTTTCGTTTTAAAAGAGGTACTCTCTGGTCTGAATATTCAATTCTTTTTTTTTTTTTTTTTCGAGACAAATACTTAGGGGATAACCCCCTATTTATGCAATGCATTGTGTTAGAATTAACGAAAGATAGTTTATAAGAGAATTGAAAGAAAGGGCCGCGTGTAATAATTTTTTTTAATGACCACTACACTTTCGTCACTTTTTTCAGTAATAATTCTCACTTTATTTTTTCAATTGTCAGCAATCACATATAATGCTAGACAACATTAAACACCAGAGATTGCAATGCATCGCTTTTTCGCTACTCATAAGTACTCATGAAATTTGAGTATGAGTGAATCAACAGTATTGAAAACTTAACTACTCTGATTCATTCGTACTCAGTACAACGTTGATTTATAATTACATGTTGCAATGAGTCTGAGTACAACGTTGACATCGAACTCATAACATTCGAAAATAAATGTTTGATTCATACGCCTACTCATTGGCATTCATAAATTTAGAAAAATACTTATAAAGTACTCATAAATGATTCGAGTGATTCGAATCATTAATCAAAATTAACTGTCTTAGTTAGTGTTGCATTTACAACAAAAGAAAAAAGACACACAAGCAATAAAGACAGAACAGCAAACAGAGCAAACTCACAACCTTCTAATGGATATTGCAGTGTTCGTACGCAATTCATAATTATTTTGTGATTCTTGTACGCATATGTTGAATCATGGAAAGTAGAAATCAAAAACCTCATGCGTAGTATTAAGTATGAGTATGATGAGAACTTCAAACTTTGAATATGAATAGTATGAGTATGATATTAAAATAAGTATGCATGCGTATAAGTATCATATATTATGAGTATGATTCGAATCTACTCATCTTTTTGGAATACTCATTGCTGATCTCTGATAAACACCCAGCGCATTTGATGGGAATTGAAACCATGGTCTCGGCGCATGAAGTTTAGCACACTACCAATTAGGTAAATGGGCAGCTAATTTTGGAAATCCATCAATAGATTTCAAACAATTGAGTTACAAATCCATTTTTTCAGGTACAGAACATAGAAGATAGTTCTGACCCTATCCAGCAATCTTAAAAGCGAGAAATCATCATCAATCGGCACAACATAATACACAGTTCACTCCATTCAATCCTGTCTAGCCAATATGTCAATACAGTATTGCTAGCATGCAGATTTGCCATGCTAGCGAGCCTATTTCTGCCTGTAAAGATAACTGTACTGTTTATGCCAGAGAATTTCTCTTAAGAGAAAATTGTTTAATTTTTCAACACCGAGAACTTGTAAAGCTTGCCAGTATTGTACTAATATTGGTACATTGTTATTGCTTCGAACTGTCCTTTGGGCTAAGCATCTCTATCACGTTGTGATAAAGATCAATCAATTCATGTGAAGAAAACGAATAAATTCACTTCATGCGTTTTTAAACACTGAAGGGCTTTTATTTTCCATTCAAAAACTTGAACAAAAAGGCTTCTACCGACTGGAAAAAATAATTTTGAGAGCGAAGATATCGCTTGAAAAATTGTGGAAATTAATGACTATCCCAGCTTATACGACAAGCCAGTATATAATCTTAGATGTTGTTACGCCGT
>QOCX01001620.1:0-30825 GCA_005959815.1 Sarcophaga bullata | reverse complement strand
TATCAATGTAAGTGTTACGTTTGAATGGTTCAAATAATTCCCTGAAAGTTTTAAATGCAATGAGAATTGTAATCCGCAGTTGAGATACCCAACACTTGAATCAATGTTTGTTTGACTTCGTTATTGACAGTGAAAAGATTTCAAATTATGCCGCGTTACCCTAAACAATTACTTAATCACACTGTTTTCTTTACTTAGAAAAGGAGACTAAAGTATGAAATAAAAGATTGCTCTTCGCCGAAATGAAAGACCATCGGGTCATATTAAGCCTGTAAACAATGCCTCGATGCTGTTATCTGTGATAAAGATAATTGAAGTACAGAAATTAAAAAATTAAAGACAACATTTCCCCTTTGTATTGCAATCTCAGATAGCCTATATAATCTTGATCTTAAATTCTCTTCATTGCTTAAATTCTTTGTTCAATTCTTAATGAGATCATGTCAAATTAAAGTAGGGAACTTGCAAACTTGTCTGGCTGTCGTTTAAAAAATATTTCTTAATATATTTATTTGTTTCGATACGATTTGGTATTTTCTTTTAAATATTTAAACAAATATTCTGCCAAAAATAACACCACTTTAACACCCCACAGTAGTACAACAACAACAACTCGCAAACAGATCATCCATTAACAAAAAACGAATATCTTCGAGTGTGATATTAAAAGACAAAATATTCGTACGTAAGAAAAAACAAAAAAAAAAACAAAAAAACAATGTTTTTCCAACGAAAATATTCAGACAAGAATACATACATACATACATCGTATGAAAACATATCCATTAATTTAATTTATTTTTTTTTCTTTTTTGTTTTGTTAAATTTTCTTCTTTTATGGATGAATGTTTCTTGTCGGCTTCTACCTTTATGGTACAATTTTTTTTCTTGCTTGCTGTTGCTGTTTTCCCATATTGCCAGAAAATAAGGGGAAATGGAGCTGTAAATTTGTTTGTGTTGTATTTTTTTTCTTTACAAATTTTTTTCTCGTGTTTTTATGTTGGCAACATCTTGGATTATTTTTGTTAATATTTATTTGGCATTTACAAGATTCCCATGTTTGTTTCTGTTACGAAATTTTGTTTTGTTTTGTTGTTTTTTATATTAAATCGCTTGTAAATTTTAATTAAAGTTAAATATTTGGCTATCGGAAGTTCTTTCCTGTTGAACAGATACTTTAAATGCTTATAAAAGTTGTCTCATTTATTTTCTCGTTAATTTGTTCTGAAATATTAAGAGTTTCAATTGCAAGTTCAGTTATTAAGAAAATATTTTAAAATCGAAATCGTTTGACCAAATGTGCAAATTGTTGTTTACCAAACGAAAATTTTCAAATTTTTCTCTCTTACCTCTTACCAAAATTCTCTTATTTAAACAAATTTTAATATTTTCTGGTCATTTTTACATTTTACATTTTACATTTACATTAAAAAAAAAAAGGATACACACATGGTATGAAAAAAAACCTTTTTTTTTTGGTATAATAAAACTCCTAAAGTGTTGTTTAAAAGCAATACGCCCATGCCTGATTCTAACGTACGCTATATTTAGCCATTGAAGTATTTTCTTTTTGTCCCAAAAACTTGCGAAATATAAAAACAAAAAATTGATAAAAGCAAAGGTTGCCTTAATTTCATTATTATCGATAGGCTTAAGGACACATAATGTTCCTGAATTAATTTATTTATTGTTGTTGTTGCTGTTGTTTTTATCTTACGACAAACTCTCTGTTATTCTGGCTCAATGGCCATGTGATTTAAATTTATTTTATTAACTTAACTCACTTATTTTTGAGAGAGAAAAAAAGGGTCAGTTTGTATGGCATTATCATTTTGGTCATTATAATTTTGCGTTTAAATTCAGGTTTATGTATGTAAAATGTATGCGAATAGGCTTGTTTGCACAGAAAATTTTAAACTCTTTCTATATTTTGTTTTTTAAACACGTATAATGTAAGCGTGCAACTTAAATTTCAACTGACAATTGATACGAACGTATATTAAACACACAAACATCCTTTCAAATATCAAATATTGTATAGAGGTATACACAGAATTTTTGGTTATTATTTTTCCCATTAGCCAGGCCTTTACCACACGTGTTGGAATTTTTAATATTTTTTCGAAAACCACAGATTTGATTTTTTTTGTTGTTGTTGAACAAATAAGATTCCTTTTTTTGTGATGTTAAATTTAGTTAAAGGCATCAGCAGTTTTATTGGAAATTATTAATGCGACAGATGACCAATTTTGAAAGATGACCAAATTTTTTTTTGGAGAATTTAGATAGATTTAGATTTATTTTTTATACTTGGTATTTGCCTTTGTCTTGTTGTAATCACTTGTTAACCTAGGTAAATTCTTCAATTTTGGGCAAAAAGCTATTAATCTTGGTACCGTACACGACTCCGATGAGTGTATCATTGACATTTTTATTGTTATTGAAGAAGTATGGTTCAATTACATCGCTGACCCATAAGTTGCCAGTACATTTTTCAGAATGCATCAATAGCTCTTAAACTGTTTAGGCTGCTCTCTTCACCCAAAAGAGGCAATTTGGATGAATCCAAAGATAAGCTTCGTTTCTGAAGATATTTTTTCAATAAAAAACATTCCTATTGCAGCACAATCTTTCATAATAAAAATCTCCGAGTTGCAAGAATTGTTCATCTGTACATGGTGAGATCTTTTCGAGTATTTTTTTAAATTTTCCTTTGAAAATTCAAATAGTAGGAGTTACTAGTTCTCATAGCACTGTTTTAAAAGTTTGGAATTAAATAGGCATTATGGAAACTATTTCATTCATTTCATTTATTTGTGTATCACCCTGTATTATGAAATGTTTTTTATATTTTAAATTGAAAAAATTAAGTGTCACTGACTACTATGGATGTATTTTAAAACTTATCATAGTATTTATAATATTTATTAATACAATATAAATAGAGAATAGAAAGAAAAGTAAAAGCGAATTGCCTTCTGAGTATAATTCACAAGTAAAATGAAAATGATAAAGAAAAATCAAATAAAAATAGAATTAAATCGTATTGAGGAACTGAACTGAACTGAAACTGAATTGAATTGAATTGAATAAGTTCGTGGACAAATATATTGTATTTGAATATAAAATAAATACATAAATATATATATATAATGATATATATTTTTATTTAAATATATATTCTATATGTACATATATATTGTATACCATATTTATGTTTTTATATTTCTATCCTATACAATTTAATATTTTATTTTATTTTCATTTTGCCATACGAATGAATATATGTATTCTCTATTGTCTGATGCTACTTTTTTGTTTTTTTTTTTTTTGTATGGAAAAATTAAATTGATGAGCAGATAGACGGACACAAATAAGTATACGAACCTACCTATATGATGTAGTATACTCGTATATGAATATAGTATTTAGATTTGCTTGATTCTTAAGTATTACGAGAAATATAAATGATGTATTTAATAAAAAAAAAAAAAAAAAGAAAATTTATTTACTGGATGTTTTTATTTATTTGTGCTCTTTTTAAATAGATTTCTCGCAGATCTTTAGTATTTTTTTTATAAATTTCTTTCAAACTGTTATAGTCAATGGTTGTCAGCTTAGCATAAGGCAAGGACGAATAAGAAATACTCTGCTTTCTTTTGTAAATAAAATAAAATCATAAAAGTTATACAGTTTTGTTCGGATTATATATGTCAATACATAAATGTTTTACGTCGATCTAATAAATCTGACTGCAAAGATTTCTACGTATTTAAGAAATGTTGTCTTTTCTAAATACACTCGAGATGGTTTTTACTTCTGGTAAATGTTCAATGATTGCTTTATTTAATGCGAAGTATTTAATTTTATTTTTTTATTATATTATTTAAAATTAAAATGAGAAGTAATAGCTCCTTTAATAACCTAGAATACCAGATTCAAAAACTTTGCTTAGATCACAAAATTACTTTTTACAGACGACTTCTGCTAAAACGAAGAAATATCTAGTTTACGAAACAAATAATTCAAAAGAAAATATAATGTAAACTGTTTTACAGATTACTTAGAATAGCAGGTATGAAAATTGTTTCCTTCTTCCAGAGAAATCGAGATCCAGATTATTCAATCTGAATCTTATATAGTTCCTTGAACTTTACGTTTTTTCTGTTCAAGCCTTCAGTCAGGAGTATGAGCTAGCTTCTCACGCCACCCATATTGTGGTCGTAAATTTTGTCCATGAGTGTTGGAACTTACAGTTTAGAGACGACTCCGAAGGACAGATTTTTGAGAAGCTTTTCATGGCAATTTCTTTACTTTCAGAATTTTTGCCAACAGACTGCTGAGAGGAATTCACCGAATAAATATTTGTTCATATTTTCTTTTTGTTCGAGATGTTTAAGCTGCGGTTTGACCCACGGCATAGCGTTTAACAAGCCAGCACACAACCTATTAGACCGCGGCATATTTGCCGACTATCCAAGTATTCCCTGAGGGATACTGATCACACAACAAAGTCGAATGTAGAATCTTTTCGGAACAGTTGAACCTTAGATTGCCTCTCGGACATCCTCTGACTTACTATAAATAACGATCTGAGATAATTGGTCAGACATCAAAAACGAAATATGAAAAAAATATTTCTTCGTCGACTTCCTCTCAGCAGATTTCTGCTGGCAAAAACTCTAAGAGTAAAATAAAATTGCCATGAAAAATTTCTCAAAAAAAAAATCTGTCGTTCGGGGTCGACTTTAAACTGTAGGTCCCGCTATTCATGTCTAAAATTAACACACACAACAAAGTGGTGTGAGCAGCTAGGCCGTAATCCTGACTGAAGGGTTGTAATGGCCAATTATGTATGTATCTATGATAACTGCCTGGGACAATAAGACTGCCACTGTGCATAGCTAGCAGTAGACCATGTGGAGTAAAGCTGTACGCATATTTACTGGTAGTTAAACGATCTTTAAAGAACTCAAATAAGACACATTTTTCGGGCCAGATAGTCCAATTGAGACTTTCTTCTTTCCATTATGTTAGTTTAATTAATTACATTTTTCCAGTTAAGCAGTTTATTGTACGCTGTAATTAGTCCGAGAGTAATAGAATTACTACCTATTATTTTCAAGAAACAAAGAAGCTTGTGAAAATCTAAGGGGGGTTGTTGTTTTATGTTCGTTATAGATATTATTTTATATAAGAATTGTGCATACAATTTTTATTAAACATGTGAAAAAATGTATGCATATGCAAAAATATGCATTAACGTTCATTTTTACAGAAAATGTAACAAGTACTGAAATTGTTGTGTATTTTTTTTCTTTATTTGAAAAGGTCGATGTTACTCGGTAATCTTAATCTTCATTAAAATATGTTAGTATATAAAGAATATGAAAACATGCTTAGAAACTTTTATATTAAAAAATATTTTTAATGTCAATAAAGTAGAAATGCTTAAATTTGATTTTTAAGAGATTTTTTTTCAATAAAATATTGTTTCCATATAGAACTACAATTTATATATATACATATATGCAAAAATATGCCTTTAAAATATTAATTAAAGTTTATGTAGCGTAAAGCAAAATTTTAAAATCCATTTATTTCCCTCCATTCCATTTCACTTAGCGTGTTAGACTCAGCTATTGGCCTTCATATTTTTAATATTACAAAGAGTGTTTTTCCAAATCATTATTATCTTCTATTATTCTCTCTCTATCTCTCTCTCTCTCTCGCTTTCTCACTCTTTTTTTCTCTCTCTTAAGAGAGTAAATAGTTTTATCTATATATGTATGTATGTATGTATGTTTGTATGTTTGTATGTTTGTTTGCATATAAATATTCATTTAAAGATGCTGCTTTAACGGAAAAAAAGAAGGCATTTATAATAATTTTACATATTTCTTAGTGTTTTTATTTTATTTATTTATTTCTTTGCATTTTTTTAGTGTTAAATATTGTGTGGTTAAGTTAAAACGAATTTCGTTATTTTCTATATTTCCGAGTAATATTTCGTTTCTAAAAAAAATCGAAAATAAAAATAAATAAAAAAAAATTCTTTTTAATTCGGTGTTGAATATTTAATAATAAAAAAAATATACTAAAAATATAAAAAAAATAAAAAAAAATTCTTTGGAATTTGTTTTTCATATAAATTTCCATCTTTACATTATAATACCAATAAAAAAGCATTAAAATAAAAATAAAAATTTTATTCGAAAATTCTTAAGTAAATATTTGAAAAATCATTAAACAAAATCAATCACAATATACAATAACAATAAAGCATAAATATGTCAAATTCTTTGTCATTAAAATTGGTAAGTTTAAGCTTAAAATAGAATGAAAAATTTAAAAAAAATTTTTTTTTTTAACAAAATGTGTGATAAATAAATTGCTCAAATTGAAATTTAATTTAATTTGTTTATGGAAAATCATGGAAATGATTTCAATTCAACTGATACTTTGTTAGCATAGGTGATTTGAAGAAATGTGTTGAAAGGAAAACCAACGTAAAAAATGTATTTTTTAAGCATGTCACTTTGTTGTGATTTTACTTTTTTTTCTTTTAACTAATTAATTGGGTTCTATTTGGTGTTGTTTACAAATAAATTTAATTTTTTTTTTAATAAATATTGCGAGGAAGGAAAATTTTAATTTCTATACTCAATGCCAAGAACAATAGAAAACGGGTGTTAATTGTATCTCTCTTGTCATTTTGTATGTATTGCCTCAGACCGTGCCGGTATTTTTCCGTCGTGCTGGAAGGTTGCCAATGTAAAGTCAATCTCAGGAAAGAATGGGAATAATAGCTCTGAAATCTACAACCCTATAACAATTACTACAACAGTTCCATTCTTTTCAAAGTTATGGATCTTGTGGAATACTTGTAGTTTAACGATCTAATTAGCGGCAACCAATACGGGTCTTATGGAAAGACCCGTTCTACTAGTAATCTGTGCGAGAGATGAAGCCAATCCTAATGGTTTTTTAAGACTAAGGTTGAGTGTTTACACAACATTTAACAAAAAGCAACACATCTCGTGATTTAAAGCGAGTTGTTTCAAGGTTTGCAATACATTTGCATACATACGCTGTTCTAGATTGGGTTTCATTGGATCAATTTTTTTCTTATTTTTCTTAAGGATCGCTTTTCAATTACCAATCTTTTATACGTTTTTCTACATGTAATACCTGCCACAAATTTTAGTTTAGCTTAGACCAAGCCTATTAGAAATTGAGACTAAAATGCTTTATGTAAACTTATGTGCTTCGTCAAATTACGAACATAATATGGTAGTCGTAAATTACAAGGAATTGCTAATGTTTACCATATTAGGTCATGATTATTGGCCTTGTGTATGAGACTACATTGCCGATATGGTTTTATTTCTAGGCTAGATATAACAAAGATTCGATTAGATTCGGAATACTGTCATATGTTATAGGTTTTGTTTTTAGTTTAAAATTTTTTTTTGTACAACAATAGGCGAGTTACTCAAGGTCTATCAATATTTGTCGGCAACATTCATTAGAACTACATTTCTACATACGCCAAACCTATTTTTGCTAACTCCAAGACAGATTTTGTGACTGCTTCAGTAACCAGTTTATATTATTTCTATATAGTCTTTCTATATACGCGGTTGTAACGAAACATGTATTTACTTCAGCTGTAGTATGATTCACCCACCACAATATTGGACTTCTAGCTCAGTTGAGATCTGGTCTGGTTTGAACTGGTTTACAGAATCAACTTAGGCTTGTAGTTGAAGTTTTGTTAAATTTAATATACGATCAACGAAAGTTGTATAAACAATACTTTGAATGAGCTTCAGTTCAAATAAAACTATACTCTGATAAAGTCTTCTAAACTTTTACCACTGTGCTGCATTAAAGCCGTAATATATAGTCATAAGCAAACTATGTTTTAAACAATACAGTAATCGGCACGCAAACCTTTTCGATTAAGGTTCATATTTTATTGTCATAAGAATACGTAACCATTAATCATATCAGACCCTAGTTAACGTACTATACTATTTATTATTCCAAAAAACATCATCATAGCGTAGGGGGTCTGTCTCTTACTAGACTCTTACAATCATATTTTTTATAATAAAAAAGTTGCTTTTACCAAAAAAAGAAAATTAATATCAAAACAAAATGTAAACAATAAAACAAATGTATTGTTTTATAATTTTTGACAAGGTTTTACGTTTATGTTAACGTTTTAGTTTACAAGTCAAGCATATCTATGGATATACAAGCAAAGCATGTTCTGAAATAACAGAATGAAAAAAAAAACAATAATTTTTCCAACGTTTCTATTTAAAACATTTGCTTGGCAAGATTAATAGACAACTAGAAAGATCAAAGGCCGACAGAAAGACAATTACATAGTCAGGTATCACTCAGTCTCTTACAACATATGAACGTGTTAAGAACAATAAAATAAAAAAAAATAAGAAAAATTTGTTCAAATCAATTTCAATTTAGAAAATCATATTATTTATCATATTATTTAAACAACAACAGCAACAAAAGACATGTATTTGCCTGTCTTACTGTCAGTTTATCACTTTATCACTGACGGTTCTTTTCTTTTTTTGTTGTCGTCTTTATATTCTACCTGCAAACAGTGTTTTTAAATATTTATAGACCACATACATATTTATTGTATATTCAAATTCGTGCTGAAGTACTTTTTATTCACACCACTTGTAAATCAATTCAATTTTCGATTTTTTTCATTATTCCATGCCATTCAATTCGAATTTTTCATTTTTCTTTTGCCAACCCATTTAACCGATGTCTCAGGTTCTGGTTCTGGAATTGATACAAAATCAATCACAGCACCCGTTTTTTTTTTCAAATAAATTGATTTTCAATTCAATAATTCCCCCAAACAATATTCTTGCGTGCGTGAGTAGTGATATGCGTTGCTATTTTACTTTATTTATACCTTTGCTATATTAAATAGTACCTTTGTAGCCAGAGCAGTAAAAGAATGTAATCGTAAATGTTTAATTTTTTTTTTTGTACTTTAAAACATATTTTATTGGCTCTTATTTTTGTACAAGAAAAAATGTTTTTAAAATTATGCGACAAAACTATTATAATTGAACTCATTCTTTTACAATATGCTGAATGCACAGTATTTCTTTGTATTGAATACATTATATTGATAGTGGCAATTGTTGGAATTCTAAGTATGATTTGCAATTCTACTTTGGAATACTTTTAAGGTATTTTTAATATTCACCTACAAGTACAACGAAAAAAAGTTCATTTCGATTTCAAATCACAAAAAATTAAACAAAAATCAATAAAAAAAGCAAATGTGAACGGAATGAAGCCGGATTTAAAGTAAGTAGAATATGTATTCATTTGAAAGTATGGAAATTTTACAAAAAAGAAAGTCGACAAGAAAAGAAAATCTCACTTGAAATTCCAAATATTTTTTTTTACATTTTAATCGCTATAAAATGATTTGCATTCACGAATAATATATTTAAAGTTCAGTTTTTCCTAAGAAAGGTTTATCACGTTCACTTCAAACGACTCATACGAACAGATTCAATTTGTATAAATAAGTTGTAATAGTCCTTAGGGCACAAAAATTTCTGTCATTGAATAATAGTAATACGGAACTATACGCAGATCTTGAGCTGACCACCTTCTTCCCTAGTTTGGTGGAACTCGGTCAGTACAGGGACTGCGTTTATTTGTGACTTCATAATGGGCCGTTAAGCGTGCTCAATTGTGCTTTTGGCATCAAAGTTACCACTCCAACCTACCTATCTATACTTTCATCAGTTTAACTGGAAACAATTGCTTGCAAGCAGCTAGCTTTGGTGTACAGAAAAACAAAATTGGGTCAGGTTCTAATGCATCTATTTAGTTAGTTCGAACCTGTTATTAAATGATTACTGGGTGCTTTGTTTAAACAGAATCATATTGTTTTAAAAAACTCGTCTCCGAACAGACGTATGTGAGTTCTATATCTCAGTTTTTGGCAATGAAACGAAAGTTTCTATCAAAAAGTTATAAAAAAATGAATTGAACCTGCAACAACGTATTCCAATTATTTTAAATAAAGGCACCAAAAATTAATGCCATTTCGCCGATTCTTTCCATCAACGATTGGCAACAATAATCGATAACATGTCTCTAAATCCGAGGAGAGTAGTTCTTGTTCTAATTCATACGTTTTTGCCATTTTTGTACTTCAATTCTTACATTTTGTCTTCAAATCTTATGGTAAGTGGCTGTCCATGATGTTCTTCCATTACCATATTGGTCTTACATAAATACGATCAAGTTCTAGGGCATGCCATATATGAAATAGGAGAAGTATGGTGTGCGTAGTTAAATATTAATAACAATAAAATAATGTTTTATTTTGTTTGTTGTTTAATAGGTGTTAATTAATTTTTTATAAATTTCCTTTACATTTTTGTTAATCAAATCTTCTCATTTATTAAATAAATGTATAGGAATAGAATGCATGCATGAATGGATAACCGGTTATAATAAATAATTAAATATTTCGAAAATTTTGCTAATGTCACATACACGTTTACTTAACAAAAATGTTATTAAAAGTAGGCGTTGTTTTTTATATTTTTAAATAAAAATGTTTATTTTTTAAATAAACATCATATACCTGATAATATTGGTGATATAAATAGTATTTGCGGTATTTTTTTTTTTGTATATCAACACTAATTCGATGGTAGATGGTGTTATTTGCAGATTGTTTAAAAATGAAAATGTAAAGTCCTCATAGTCTAGCGAGTATTGTGTTTGCTTATTATACGATAGGCCACGGTCCTAAACCCAGGTCAAACAGGTCAGCAGATTTCTGCAAAAACTTTGAAGGTAAATAAAATTGTCATGAAGAGTTTTTAAAAAATGTGTCGTTCAGAGTCGACTTTAAACTGTACTACAACATAAGTGGTCATCCCGGTCAGACATAAAAAAAAAAAAAAACGAAATATGAAAATATTCCTTCGGCGGCTTCCTCCAGCAGATTCTGGCAAAATTCTGAGAGTAAATAAAATTGCATGAAAAGTTTCTCAAAAAAACTCTGTCGTTCGGAATCGACTTTAAACTGTAGTCCCGCCACTCATGTATAAAATTAACACACACACATAAGTGGTGTGAGAGCTAGGCCGTAATCCTGACTGAAGGGTTGTAATGGCCAATTATGTATGTACAACATAAGTGGTGTGAGAGGCTATGTCGTAATTCTGGCTGAAGGCTGACCAATTATGTACGTATGTATGTTAAAATTGAATGAAATTTCTCAAGCCACTGTAGTCAATCCAGGCGTAGTACCGATTAAGATTTCAACCGTTACGGGTTTAAAAACTGAAAAAAAAGAAGCAGAAAACTTGCAAAAGTAAATAAAACTTTTCATTTCTTAATTAATTAAGGCCGGAAAATGCATTTCTGTCATTTACATTTCAAGCGATACTTTATTTATATCTTGCTACGTAGTAGGTGGTACACCTCTGGTCTCCAATTTTGTTATACCGTTACTAGAATTTTGGTTGGTATCTCACCAATGGTAAGTGCAATGTTGTTTTTCAAGGTTGGCGATTTTTTTCTTTTTTAAAGAAATTATCCTTATTCAATTATTCTATTGTTTGGTTTTTTTCAATACCAAATAGTCAAAAATTAAATAATTAATTATGCTTAGACTTATACTTCCCATTTCAGTACAATAATACAATAACAATACAGCAATTGTAATTATTGTCAATTGTTTTGGATTCTGTTATTAATCAAAAATATGCGATAAAAGCTTAAAATATCTTACATTTCAAAAGTAAGACAGAAGAGAAGTACAATAAATATTTTTCACACACACACACATATACAAGAATATGCAGCTGCTCTGTTATAGTCCTTATACACAAGTTGTCTAGGTTCATATCTTGTAGAAACAAATTTATCATTTTCATTTTTAAGGATTAACACTGTAGGAAAATCAGGCAGTATCAGTCTGTAGGAATCAGTCAGCAAATTTCTTTAACACTTCCTTTAACAATAGATATTCATAGAGGATGTAATTCCTAGGCATCAGCAGATACATAATTTATCAGCCTAAGACCTGCTTTAGTAGACCAATCACCTGTCTAGGTTAAAAAAATATGATTAATGAAACATAAGCCACCAAAAATATCATAAGACATGAGTTTCCTAAAAGAAAAATACGCGTACATTTATACATATATGTGCGTGTGTTTGTACGTTTTTAAGAAAATTTGAAAAATGATTTGGCTCAGGTGAAAACTTTTCATTCATTTCAATAAAGTTTTGATGAAGTTTTGTTATTTTTGTTTGCGAATATATTGGCGTACTTAATTTAATCAAATACAAAATATTTCTATCACTGCATTTGATATTGTTTTAATGAAATATGACAGTGATAAAATACTTTTGGATTAATATGGTTTATATATGTTCATACCTTTTATTATTACACTGTATAAAAATAAATTAATTAAACCTTAAAAAATACTTTTAACAGTTTATTTTCTTTTATTTTCTTTTCAGGTAAGTCCACATTAACTGCTGGTTTGTAAGTAAAGTTTATAAAAATCTTCAAACAATGGATTATTGAAATAAAAAAAGAAATTTTTTTTCTCATCTGGTACTCGAAGTTTTTTCTTTGAGAAATTAAAAAAATATGATTTCATATGAAATACGTTTTTATGGGGTATAAAGTAAAACGTGTGATAATATTCACTTTTATTTTGTTAAATAACAATTAAAAAAAAAAGTTGAAATCCCTATCAAAGTGTTTAATTAATTTTTTATTTAACTGTCTCTGCTTACGTATGAGTATTAATTTATGTTTTATTGTTTTATGAGCACTCATACGTACATGTGAATGCGTAGCAGAGCATACCAAAGATATTAGAAGAGACGAGAGAACGTTTTGTATTTATTTCATTATTTTTAATATTCATAAGGCCAATGTTATATAGTTTTCCTAATTTTTTTTTTTGTTTTTATTATCGTTTTATTGTTTTTTCCATAAATTTTCTCATAATATCTTATTAAACTTTAGGTATTTTAAGAATAAATGGTAAATTATTATTTATGCTCTGTCTGAGGCGATCATTAAGTTGAAAAGTATTGCCAACTATTTAGAAAATCTAAAATCTTCTTTATTAACTAATCTTAAAAACTTTGCTACTTTTGCTTTTGTTTTATAAATTATTTGTTTACCTTTCTTAGTTGAAAATGGCAATACTTTAAACCACAGTTATTATTATTTAATGCTATAAAAAGCTACATACTCAATTTGTAAACAGAGATAAATGTACCATCGGTGTGTCCATATTTTATAAACACAATTGGTGAGAGAAGAGTAGACTCTCTCTCTCTTTCTCTCTCTCTCTCTAATCACATTGTGTTTTGATGTAGTTTTACTATTAAATTTACTACTGCGATTAAAATACTAGTATAAAGCATAAAGTACTCAGTACACATGCACGTGCATGAAAGAAATGTAAACATTTATAAAAAACGTAAACAAAAACAAAAAATATAAAGAAAGAAGAAAAATAAAATCAGCAAAAATAAACAACACATAACAATTGCACACTCCAATATAAGTTCATGTTGTATGTACGGTACATGGCCTATAGCAAAAGTATGTAGTTGTGTGGTAATTAAAATCAAATACACAACAATAATAATAACTACTACACATGTACATAATATGTGTGAACATGGTAATGCCACTTGAAGAATATTTATTACTCTTGTATAGAATGCCCTGTAGTGCCGGGGTATATACAGTGATTGTCAACATAACGTAACGGAAGCGCAAATTAATAAATGAAAACAGAACAAATTGTAACAACAATTTAATAATTTTTGTTTCGTTTTTTTTTTCTTCTTCTTTTAATTAAAAAAAACTATTCAATAAAAAATGAAAATCAATATAAATTTAAATACAAATTAATTAAAATAGAAGATTAATAATGAAATATGCAAATTTATATTGTATACCACAAGAGAATATATTAGAAGCGAGAAGAAGAATAAAAAAAAAGAGTGGAGAAATTGTCATTTAAAGTTTAACGTGTGCCGGGTGGAAAGAAAAACAACACAAAAAAAAAAATCATTTAATGTTTAAAAAAAAATCACAAATTTAGTGTCTCAGAAAATAATAATAATAATAAAAAAAAACAAATAAAAAATTTAAAAAATATATTTTCATTATATTTTATAACAGTGTTTGTGTATATTTAAAAATTTAGCACAAATTATTTTTCTTCATAATTCATAAGCGAATGAGAAACATTTTAACACACATACTCGTGTTTTCTTCAACCGAAAAATACAAATTTTTATTTGAAATTCAGAAACATTTTTGTCATCTACAATGACATTGAGTCGTTCATTGGCGGGCAGTATGTTAGAAGTGGATTAGCGAAGACAACATACGAGAATAAATATAAAATTAAATTATTTTTTTTTAAAGAATTTATAATATTCATATCGTCTTCGTATATAAAAAAAACAAATTGTGAATAAAACGTTTTTTTTTTAGAAATTTTAAAAATCAATTTAAAAAACATTAAAAAAAAGAATCACAGTTAAAAATAAAACCAAATAATAGTGCATATCATTATAATTGGATTAAAGTCAACCAGCATAGTTAATATACTGCTTACACTTACGTGTTACGTTAAATATTTCATTGAAAGCAGAGTACGAAAAAAACAGACTAACGTATTCACTACAAATTACATTACGATTAATTACAACTTGAGTGGTATTCTCTTAGTGCTTGCGTGGTTGCGCTACGTTCTCATTCCTCCAAGTATTTAATTCCATCCATTAGTGCTTTAAATTAAATTACTTTTCGAGCATTAATCTTGCAGTGTACATTAAACTATTCATTCTGTTTTACCACAGGATTATTAAAAGCTATTACAACTTATAATGACTGAGGTTAGTTTGATATGTGTACATTCATAATTTAATAAATATTTAATAAATTTTAATTAACTCACTCACAGGAACATAAAAATATTCCAAAAAACATCTATTTTTTTCTGATACTACTATGCGTATATGCTCATATTTGATATCGTATTTTATAATTTCTTTAAAATATTTTTTTTTTGCTTTTTAAGAAATTTTGGCATTGATTTTTAATGGCATATTTTGCATATTTTCTTTTTTAAATTTAAATGTTTTTTTTTATTTCTTTCACACGAATTAGTAAAGAATTCTAACTTGTGCTATCTTTAGCTAACAGTTTAACAGCGGGTCAACAGTTTATTGGATTTTCTTTTTTGTGTAAACTCATTTAATACTATTGTGAGCCTGCTACTTTTAGGGCTCGAGCTTACTTCTATATATAGCGAAGTGGTTTATTATCATTGGATAATATAGTAAGAAAAGAAGTCGCCGTAGTCTATGGGTAGTAGTGTGTTGTTATTAGCTGAAAGGCCAGGGTTCGTATCCCTGGTCAGACATCAAAACGAAATATGAAAAAATATTTCTTCGGCGGCTTCCTCTCAGAGGATTTCTGGCAAAAACTCTGAGAGTAAATAAATTGCCATGTAAAGTTTCTCAAAATCTGTCCGTTCGGAGTCGACTTTAAACTGTAGGTCCGCCACTCGTATAAAATTAGCACACACAACATAAGTGGTGTGAGGAACCTAGGCCGTATCTGACTGAAGGGTTTTAATGGGCCAATTTATGTATGTAATATGGTAAATCGCCTAGATTCTTATCTGTTCTGTATTTCTTTCCATTCAAGTAACACAATTTCTTAATATATTTTACAATCTGATTTGTTATCACTTAACTTGCTGGTTATTACAACCCTTTAGCCAGGATCATAACCTAGTTTCTCTCACCACCTATGTTGTATATGTTAATTTATTCCGTCTGCTATTAAAAAAACCATAAGGTAGTTGAACAATTGCTTGGCATATTGATTTTGTATCTTACAATTCATTTCTTTGATTGTAGAGCACAAGTTCTTAGCACATGATTTCCTAACAATCCTAGCAAGTGCATAGGAAAAATTATTTTGAATATATGTGAGATTAAGCATGGCCTACTTATAATATATTTTAAAAAATTTGGCAATTGTCTGTTTCCATTATTGACCACAGTACACCAAATAAAATATGTATTTTATTATTGCTTCTTACAATTAAATCCGATGGAATCTTATTGTTTCGATTTATTTTTATTGCGGCTATCAAACTAAAGAAGCATTCCAAATTTTTATATTCAAATTTACGACATTTCTTTATATACAGATGATGATGATGGTGTTTCACTGCTTTTGGATAGTACTTTACAAATAAATTTAATTTTTTTACATTTTATTACAACAATTTCCGTTCTGATTTTGCAAATGCAAATAATTTTCAAAAATTTCGTTTTTTTTTGTTTTTGTGTTTGCATAATATTGTACGCAAAATAAACTTTTAATTTTCGAAATTTTGCAATTAACAAAAAACGTTTCTTTTTAAGGCACAGCTGTTCAAACAAAAGTTTTCAAAATAATTAAAAACCATAGAATGCTACAAAAGCAGTTGTTAATTAAAATCATGAAATCAGAAAAAATATCTGGAGCCTTAACTTCGTTCTTACAAACAGATAACTTAACACTCTCACATCCCGAGATAGTTGACATGTCCATTCCTTATAGAGCCGAACGAAAAGTTGTGTAAACGATTACATTTACGATTTTTATACTGATAGTTCGAATCTATATGGTACTGTGGGAGGAGACATGTTTTCGGAGAAGCCAGGCTCATACATACAATTCATCCACTGCCACATCTTTTAGACCGAAGTGTCAGACATACAAGCTGAGGTGATGATTATAAAAGACACAATAATTCCTAATAGCCTGATGGAATGACCACTATAATGCGGGAGTAATTCAATGTTGCCATCTTATGAATACCAGGAGTGGGAAAACTGCTCAGAGAACCTGACTAAAAACCTGCAATTATACGATTGACATTATAATAACAGTTGTCATCAGCTGGGGCATGGGCAGCCCCCGCTAAGATCTAGATAATGCAGTAAATCCAGCTAATTTTAAGTATATGACGCATGTAAAGTCAGCTTAGCATAATTCCTTGTGGGCATTCATGCGAGATTCATTATTCTTGATCATGTCGTCTATGACTTGTGTAAGCGCTGTAGCGTCGAGGAAGAGAAGGCCCGTTCTTTTTTGAATCTATTGGGTACACATGCCTGCACAAAGAAGAAGCATTTTGATTGTTACTTACAGATGTCTTTACTGATTTGAAGAGGATAGACACTAGAAGTCTAAGTGGCTTTTTACAGAAACTATGGATAGTGCCAGAACTAGGGGAATTGAACGACAGTGTTATAAAAATTTATCATACTTAGTCTGCAAGTGTTTATTCTCTCGGGTCGATAAGATGTTTCCAGAACTAAGGAGACTTGAACAACTGTGGTATTAAAATTGGCCATATTTAGTCTGCGAGTGTCTGTTCTCTCGGGTCGACAAGATGTTTTCCGGACTAAGGAGAATTCAACGACTGTGGTATCTAAATTAGCCGTACTTACTCTGCGAGTATTTATTCTCATGAGTTGCCAACCAAACACAGAATTTATTTTTTTATTCATATTTAGATTAACACATCTTCTTAACAGACCCTTCTTTTAATTCCCACATGCATAAAAACGTTTCCCATTATTAACCTGCCCGTTCTTTTTTTAAATTGCCATATAAATATGAAATAAATTGTATCATCTGGAAGATGTTCTCAACCGAAATTACTAATAATTCTGCAAAAAAAAAAAAAAACGAATTGTTTTATACTTCATTAATAATGAACAAAAACAAAACGAAAAAAAAAATATCCCCAATTGAATCGAAAATTGTTCATTATAAATTATGGCTGTATGAAGTGAAATAATAATAAGAATGAAAGAAGAAAAAAAAAAAAAGAAAAGCAATTATAAATTGAAATTAATTAGTATTTTTTTTTTCTTCAATTGGCAATTTTCAAGTGGAAAGCAAATGAAAATATTTTTTTTTATTTATCAAAATAAAAGTGTTGGATAAATAAAATATTGCCAAAATTGATCGTACACAATATAATTTGCCAAAGAGATAAGCAATGGATTTGAAGCATCGTAAAGATTTTTTAAAAAATATCGATTTTTAACTTTAAGCAGCCAGCAGAGACACTTGCAGTCATTGCTTAAAAGTATTATTATCATGAGCTCGTATACCTATTTTGTTTGTGGCTTTTATAAGCTTGCTTGCATATGACAAGATATTCATATTTTCTCCCAAATCACTGCTTGAGGTTACAAAAAGATTTTTTTCTTTTTTTTTTCTTTTTTTTTGCTTATGATCCTCAAGGGTTGTTTTAACGAGTCAATGAAAGCGTTCTTTTTTTCGTTTTGTTCTACACTTTTAAAGGTCATTTGCAATGGCAACAAATATATTTTTCCTCCACACAGTTTATTTATTCATTTCGTTTTCGAAAAACACATTTTTTACACGTTCACGTTCACGTTTTGCGAATCAATAATGGTTTGGTAAAAAATTGACCTGCTTGCAGACATACACCATAATATGTATATGTATGGTAGTGTACATAATATATGAGCGAATTAAGTGACGGTACTTTTAAAAAAAGTCAACAAATTTTCACTTTTCCCTATAGTCATTTACCCTTTGAAATTAACGATTATCTTGAATCTGTTCTCATGTTAAAATTCTGGCAAATTGTTAAACATAAACATGCGTGCATCAATTTGCATTGCTTGAACTTTGATCCCTCCTTCACTTCCCGTTCAGTTTGTACAAACAATCCACTTTAAATATTGCCCCTCGCTTCCTTTGCGACCAGAAATCAATCCAATGTATTCCAGCTGTGGAATAATGGAACAAAAGAAACATAACTTAAAAGGAGCACAATCCGAACTACAACACAGATGATACAAATTTAAGCAATCAAAATTATTTTTGCGCTATCGTGGTTTCTAGAAGATTGCTTAGTTTAGGTTAGGTTTGAGGACGTGTACTTGTGATTGGGACACATACAATGCTCAGAGGTCAAAGTGAGCTATTATAAATATGTCCTAGAAGAGAGAGAGAGAGAGGGAGAGAAGTAATAGTGAAGGAGATAGGAAAGGAGGTAGAGATGGATAATGCAAGTTGTTAGAAGATTGACTGTAATTGAAAAGCGTACTTTAACCCATCAAGTTCTTTTCGCAATTCGGAAATTTTCAGAACAGATACTTTCAGAATAATATTTACTAATGCCAGGAATCAAGGAAGTTATTCAATTATTAATATATTATTCAATTCTAAAGGATGTTATTAACGATTTATGATGGATTTTTTAGCTGGTTAGCTGTTTTCGTATCATTGGAAACCCGCCTGATCTGAAGATTAACCGGTACTTAGTTTCGGGTACATAACTCATCCGTTATGATAAAGTTTCAATCATCAATAGAACTCTAGTGTTTTTTTGTTCACTCATTTAGATGCTAAACGGCCTTATGATTTACTTCAATAGTCCCCGTAGTCTAGTATATAGTGTGTTGGCCTACTAAACGTGAGGTTACGTTGAAACCCCAGGGCAGATATCTTCAACAAAACGGAATATGATAAAAATATTACTTCGACAATTTCCTCTCAGCAGATTTCTATCAGAAACTCTGAGAGTAAATAACTTTGCCATGAAAAGTTTCTTTAAAAAAATGTCCACTCATGTATAAAATTAACACATACAACATAAGTGATGTGAGAAACTAGGTCGTAATCTTAACAACAGGGTTGTAATAACCAGTTATGTACTTATGTATGTTTATAATCAGAATGCAATCAGACTTTTAAAGTGTATGAAGTATTCGCCTAATGTTTTTCGAATTGAGAGGAATTTGTTCCGAAATTTTAAATTTGCTGAGAAAAAAAAAATGATTGTGAATATTTTGTGTGAAATATGGGGAACAAAAAAATAATTCCTTTATTTGTTCCACCCTTTTTTTTAGTTATTTATAATACCCTACATCAACATGTAGGCATTTTAGCGTTACTGGCTATATAAATATCTATTTAGAGGGATTTGACAAATTACATTCGTTTTGGGACAAGATAAAGCAGGCTTTGTTTCAATTCAAATCGTTCCAAATTACGGGTGTCTCCTAAACATTTATATAAAATATCTAAAAACTTTTTTATACATACAAACATTTTTACTTGGAATCCAACATTGACCGTGGCGAATCAAGAAGATATCGATTTAATTTTTGTTCAAAACCTGTCAAATGTCGTTTGATATGTACTCTATAAAGAGCAAGAATTTCAGTGAAATTTGCCTGTTAACCTCAAGCCTAGTAGGTTACTCGGAATGTACTTTTAATTATAGTTACTTAGTACGATATCGTTTAGTGGATTTCGGCCGACTTTAATTGATTACTTACTTGTTTTATTGTTTGTATTTATTTATCTCACATGACTGTATACCTATAATTGATTACTCGTTTTCAATTTCAATACCGTATCGTTCATTATTTCTAAAAGCACAGCAATTCTATTTATTGTATTAATATTTATTAATAATTTTTATTAACAATTGGCATGTTCATATCGCTTTTGTCAAAGCAGTTAGAATTCATAAAATATTGTTCGTGTTTCGGTTTTAGCAATAAAAACTTCTAATTGAATAATAAATTGAAAGAGGTGTTGTAAACTAAATGCAGGTAAGCTTGGTATATTTATGCAGAATTTTTTTGATAGTCGTAAGATTTACAATCTCTTTGTCTACTAAAGTGTGTATTTAAGTGTTTAAGTGATTAGAGGAGTTTTAAACTGTTTTTTTACCATAAGAGTTGAATCAAAAACCCTTTTGGATCAGTCGTTTGATTTTTTAGTTTAATAAAGAAAAACTCCGAGCTCTTTATTGAATTTAATTTTCATGTTAAATTATCAAAAATATCGTATAACCTCTTGACGTAAGCCAATTTGAAATTTTATGATTTTATTATACAATATACAATAAATGCTACACATGTGCTATGAAATGTTTCATCTGTCGCTACTTATAAAATTTATTGCAAGCAGAAACTAACAAAAATCATTAATCTTGGTACATATGTACATAATTGTCAGTCAGGATTACGACTGTAGACTCTATCCTGGAAGTTTATTTAGCTTTTGTCTCTACAACAATCTTAGAAATAAATATGGTAACATTCAGAGATACTTTTTCGAACACGTGAGAATTTCAAACTCCACCATGTTGCATCAATAATATTTTTGTTCTTATAGGTTCTGCTTCCCACCATTAACCCATTTAAACCACCATTTTAACTATGCAATGCATTTCAAAAAAATGCCAAGCTCAACTAAAAGATGGTTGCTGATATGCTGATACATACATAACATAATTGGCCATTACAACCCTTCAGTCAGGATTACAGCCTAGCTTTTCACACCACTTATCTTGTGTATGTTAATTTTATACATGAGTAGGGGGGACCTACAGTTTTAAAGTCGACTCCGAAAGGCAAATTTTTTTGGGAAGTCGCCGAAAAAGTTTTTTTCATTTGTCGATTTGATCAAGATGTCTGACCTAGGGTTTGAACTACGGCAACTTCACTAATCTTGATACCTTCTTCGACTAATCTGGATACCAAAGCCAAATGCCGAAAAAACGGCGCTATATTTGATCAAATGCCAAGTGTTTGTTTTTATACTTCAATTATTATGGCCTAGTGCATCAAAAGTTCTTACCAAGAAATATTAAAAATAAACTTCACTTTGGAAAAAAGGCTTCATAGTTTTTGTGTAACTATAATACAGCTGCCCAATCACTTTTACTTGTGTTTTATTTTTTAGAAACCTCTCGAAACTGTGCAGATTTGCAATTTATAAATTCTTCACTTTCTACAAGAACACTTGGTACCGGGTTCGCTCCTTTGACTAGGTACAACGAAAACAGGGCATAATATTGGCTTCAAAGTATTATATTTGAATTGTTTTGAAATCTTTTCTAGCTTTATTTCGATTTCGATTTTACCGATATTTTTTTGCAATTGCCCCTTGTTCGTGCAAATTATCGAAACGGAAGCGATAAGATAAAAATTTCGCTTTTACAGCATCAGAATCCTAAACCAAAACATATATACATACATAATTGGCCCTAACAACCCTTCAGTCAGGATAACGGCCTAGCTTCTCACACCACTTATGTTGTGTGTGTGTTAATTTTATACATGAATGGCCGGACCTACAGTTTAAAGTCGACTCCAAACGACAGATGTTTTTGAGAAACTTTTCATGGCAATTTTTTATTTACTCTCAGAGTTTTTGCCAGAAATCTGCTGAGAGGAAGTCGCCTAAGAAATATTTTTTTCATATTTCGGTTTTGATGTCTGACCGGGAATTCAGACCCTGGCCTTTCGTCTAATAAGCCAACACACTACCTATTAGAATACGGCTCCTACAAAATACAACACTGCGTATATTATTTTCAGTCTAATGGTACGAGTTTTTTGTTTATTATTAACAAAAAATTATAAGAAGTGACGTTGATGGCAATTATTATCGTGTTTTCAAGCAATAAGTCTTAACCTATAACCTTTTTTAATACAAAATCTTATAATTCTGTTTTGTATTTGACTTCTAAGAAT
The DNA here is from genome assembly GCA_005959815.1 of Sarcophaga bullata. NCBI lineage: Eukaryota > Metazoa > Arthropoda > Insecta > Diptera > Sarcophagidae > Sarcophaga > Sarcophaga bullata. The sequence continues at coordinate 8,139 of QOCX01001620.1, read as the reverse complement.
TTTTCTTTTATTTTTTTTCCTTTTGGAGCGACCAAAAGGATGTTGGCCAATCCTGTTTTTCAGCACGTTCAATTTGCATGACTTGTGAGTGTCATCCCACTGTGACGTAATTCGATTTTAAAATCACATCTCTTCAGTTGATTTATAAAACAAATGAAACAAGAATTGTACGTGCCTAAACAAGTAGAAAATTTATACAAATGGACTGACTACGTACCCCACATCTACTAATTTTAATGTCCCCCCGTCTAGAAGCAAGTTAATCAATATACATACAAACGCACACACACGCATACCATTTTATATACATGTATGTATTGGTTACAGTTATTTTTAAAAGCAAAAGACCAAAAGAGGGGTAAGAGTGAAAGATGGTAAATGGTATTACAAATTCACTTTCATGCCGTACTCTCTCTAATCAACGTATGTATGCATGTATGTATATAGTTGCTATTGCCAAGTCATTTAGTCAAATCAATGGCCGGCCAGTCAGTCTGTCATACAGCCATCATGTCAGTTAGTCAGTCAGTCAGTTAGTCATTGAAAACTTTAAAAAAATCTTTGATGCCTTCTTTTCTACAATCGTATGCTAATTGGGTTAAGAATACTTTTGCCAATGAAACGAATCGAAATGGAATGCAATGAAATTGTAACTGTTATTGCGATAAGATTAAAATAGAATTGTTTTTTCACTTTTCTTTCTCTTTTGTCGTCTTTTTTTTACAAGGAAAAATTTATAATTACGTAGGGATTACAACGTAAGCAATAGTTATAAGTAAGCTTACAAAAAACTGACATTTGGTAGGATAAGTTCTGCATATCAGTAGCATAGCTAGTGTAAAAATTGGTCTACACATTGTAATCTGATTTATTTCTCCGATTATTGTAACGAAAGCTGTATCATGGAACCTCATAGTAGATTAAATTCCATTCAGGGTATGATGAAGTTGGCAACATGTACGAACGATATCGAGAGAGAACTTGTACTAGCAAAAGGAAAATCAAAAGACTTGAATATCACCTCTGTTAGGAAAGTATCACAATATAAAATAGCCATCTAACTCAATACAAACTGACTTAACCTCACATTTATCAAAATTACCGCTTAAATTCATAATTTGTTTCATCACTTAGTTGATCTGTTTTTAGTAACTGTTAATTACACCCTTTAATTATTTGCCACACTTTAAAAGTATTTAATTCTGAATAAGAATGTATTTGAATGCCAAGTTTTCTTTTTTCCGAAATAATTTTTTTCCCTGTATAAGTACTTAAAATTATTTCTTGGACTATTGTTTAAAATGTGGTCGTTATCGACAATTCAAATTGTTAAAATTTTAGTAATTGTTGCGCCCCATGTTTAATAAATTATACTGTAATTCATATTTTATGCGTTTTATTATAACAAAAAAAAAAAGAAACAGAAAAAAAATTCCCAGGGATTTCATCTACGTCACTGCCAAGTTAAACAGACATAAAAACTTTATCAACAGCAAAGCAAAAACTTTTTCGTACTTTCAAGTTTTTCTTTTTTTTTTATAAACAATAATGATAAAAATTTATTGTTGTTGTATTTTTTTTTATACTACCAAAGCTCTAACAATATTCTAAAGTTTTTTTTTTTAAAATTTGACAGAGAAATGTTCTTAACGGATATTTAATAACGTTTCTTTGATTACTTTCCGCTCCAGATGTCATTGAGTTGCTCTGTCTCAAGGAACTCTAGACTAGATGTGGGTGACATAAAATAAGTTTTTTAATAGAATTTTTTTTTTTGTCATTACATGTGATAATTGTGTTCTCTTGAAAGGGGATGCGAATAAAGATTCTCTACTTCTGTCATTCAAGAAGAAATTTCTTTTAAAACAAAAAAGGGCCGATTTGCAGTTAGATCTTCAGAGGAATTAAGGCAATATAAAGTTGACGAAAGTAAATTTTTGTAACAACTTTCTTCATTTCTCAAGGTGATAGGGAATAATCTAGGTTTTCTTTTAAACTAATCTTTTGACTAAAGTATTTCCCTTCAGTAATTTAGATTTGCTAGAAAGCATTTACATTTGTTTTTCGCGCATAAAAGATAACATGTTAGCATAGATAGTAAAAGTACCATTGTTATGCATAGCCTTCTTCCTATGTTTCTTATGTTTAGCTCGAAAAGAGCCAGTACTTCTGATATAACTGATGAGACCGGCGTATACCACATACGCGGTATTACAGATTCCAAATCTCCCAAATGTTTTCTCTGCTTCTTTTTAAGAATCGTGTGGGTATAGCATATATTGAATGTATAGGATACTTTTTTTACCTCTAAAACTGACATCTGTGGTGTAAGTTTTCCTGTACCTATAGTTCAGTGATTTCATAGTCCCCACTTTTTAATTACAATCGAAATTTCTATCCGCAATTCAGCTGTATGTAGACTTTGATTCAAAGGTAAAATATTTTAAAACCTTAGCTAATGCTGTCATTATTGTTTCAGTTGATGACAAGGTGAGATGATGTGCACATCAGAGTGCTTGTCTTTTTTTACTGGCATAAACTTCGGGAAACCAAACAAATGCTGGGCGGTATCATGCTTCAAGAAGTTCAGGCTGATGCAATATTTTTTGTGGTGATAGATACTCTAATTTAGTAGTCCCCAGAGGCTGTTTTATGATCTGAACTCGAATCTAGAGCAATCATTCAGCAGTCCACTTGCTACTCTGCATATTTAAAACGATTTGCCAAATACTTTCCTAATATAGGTATGCGCAGATATCTCCAAATTCCGACATCAGGATATCTCTAATTGCTGTATAGATTTGTTCAATATATTTGTAATCGAGACATTCAGATATTTGACTCCAAACATTCTCAAAAGTCTAACTTGTGCTGCCCACCACCAATTGATTTATTGGTCAGTAGGTACCTAAATACCTCAATATACTAACGGGGTAGTATTAACGACAATAAATTCTTTTTTTTCAACATTTTGTTCTTCATGGGGGCTTTGAGTTCAGAGTGTCATATACGTATATGTTTTGCTCCTTTCAAAAGTCTTTGGTGAAGCCATTAAGGTTTAGTCGTGTAATGAATGTCCTTGTAAAGAGTGTCAGTAAAGCAAGTCGCCGCAGTCTAGTAGGTAGTGTGTTGGCTTATTAGACATGAGGCCAGGGTACAAACCCCAGGGCAGACTTCTCCAACAAAATGAAATACAAAAAAATATTTCTTCGGCGACTTCCCCTCAGCAGATTTCTGACAAAAACTCTGAGAGTAAATGGAAAAAATTTCCATGAAAAAGTTTCTCAAGAATCTGGCGTTCGGAGTCCATTTTAGAAGGTAGGTCCCGCCAATCGTGTATAAAATTAACACACACAACATAAATGGTGTGAGAAACTAAGTCGGGATCCTGACTGAAGGGTTGTAACGACCAACTATGTATGTATATATGGTTGTCAGTGAAGTTACTAGGCCTAATACGTTCTTTCAAGCTGTTCTAATTACAAGTGTTTGAGGTTAAAGAAAAAAATGCTTGTTTAGAAATCCATACTTTGGCTCTCAATATATGGAAAAGCATTATTTTTATACGTAAAACTTTTCCGACAAGATATTTCATTTGGGACTATGATTAAAACATTAAAAAAATTTGTTGCTGTAATAAAAATTGTGATTAATGACTGCACTAGTCTTTTGTAATCAAGATCTTATTGCCAAATTTATTCTAACTACTGAAAGTAATTGCTGTTTAACATCCATAATAAATCAATTAAATTGTGTATTTTCAAATTTAATTATTTCTGTCATTAAACTGCATATGTTATATATGTATGTACCCGTTAAATTGAAAAAACAAAATTAAAAACATTTGAATTGAATGCAGGAAAATAATAAAAAAAAACGTTGAATAGTTTTCAATTCCGCAACATTAGAAAAAAAAATCGTTTACATTTTATGGCAATAGTCAGACAGTCATTTACTGTTTTCTAGTCATAAAAAAAAGAACAATTTTTACTCGTTGTCATCAACGTAAAATCTAATCTAGTTCGAATTGCATGCGTGCATATGGTAAATATGCTGCAGTACGTTTACTCAATGCACGCATGTATGCTTGCATGTAGTAGTATGTTTTACTGTGTTTCTCATTTTCCACAATTTGCGTCATAATAAAGATTAAAAAAAAAAAAATAAAAAATAAAAGAAAAAACAAGAGAATACACAATAGCAACAATCATTTAATGATGATGAAAATTGAAAAAAAAAAAAAAAAAAAAAAAAAAAAAAAAAAAAAAAACCGTAAGAATATTTTAAATCTTTTCCATTTCTTTTTTACTTCATTTTTTCTTTTAAATTAAATTGCAATGAGCATGCAAATATTGAGAAGGAAATTCATTTCGCATATAAAGGTTCCCTTCCCTCTTTTTTGCTTTTCTTTTCTCCTGTACTGCTGTGTTGTTTATCAGAAAGTAAAAGCATTTTTTATTTTAATTTAATTTAAATGTCAAATATACATACAGACATACATACAGTTTTACAAACTAAAAGTCATCCATATAAGCTCACATTATATGTGGTAATCTTCTTTTTTTTTTGCTTATTACACTCACAGAAAAATGTTTGTAAAATCGTATTCTTGTAAATTCGTTGTAATCGTTTGTTTCTATAGCAGCTTGCTCTACAATGCGTAAATTTTTTGCATTGTTGGAATGTGACAATATTATCGGGTATCTATGTGTGAGATTTGTGCCTAAATTTCTCTAATTACGACAAGGAGACATTAGCACTACTAACTAAATGGTAATATACATATATGGCGCTTACGATTAATTATTGACCAAAAACTTTACACTGACGAGCAAAAGTGACTGTACGTTCAGAATTTTTACGGTTAAAACGCTGAATTTTAGAGAAATTTTTTTGACAATTTAAAGTGACTGGAAGCATTAGAGATGTGCTCTGTGCATCACTGCCTAATACATCGATTTAGCCAGTGAAAGTACGGCTGATAATCAGAATTTACTGATTCCACGGCATTTTCATCAATTGGGCCTATCTTACGGCTCATTATAGTATATTTTAGATTTGGATTTGTATTTCGATTCATATAAGATCCAAATCACGCAGCAATTAAAGTCGGTTAAGAATTTAAAACGTTGTTGATATGTGGTTTGGGTGCTACAGCAACAGGCTTTCAAATTTGATTTTTCCAACAAAATTTCCTTCAGAGGATGAAGCTCATATCTCACTTGATTGCCGTGACTTTAAGCAAACGGGGCTCGGGCCACATATGGGCCCTTGATAACCGGAGAATTAGTTGCGGAAAAGTTAGGAATCCTGAAAAAGTGTATATCTGGTGAATATAGCCTGGAGGTGTATTTTGCCGTATTTTTTCTAAAATGATCCAGGAAGCATCGTTACAGTCAATTCAGAGTGTAATGACCGCAGTTATTTAAGATAATGGTATGAACGGTACAGAGGTTTAACAAGACTGTGCCATAAGTCACACAACTCGATCGATTTTAATTTTACTGCATGAGAAGTTTCGAAAAAGATTAGTTCCACGTTTTGACGACATTTATTGGCCGGCGGGATCATGTAAAAGACTTATCGGAAAATAATTCAAAAGTATGGACTGCTGCATCCAAGCCAGAGGTGGTCATTTAAAGGGCATTGCATTTCACACATAGGGGCAAAGTCTAAACGTTATAATGAAATAAAACTTTCATAGAAAACATAGCTTATTGTCTGATTTTTATTAAACTTTACTTTTGAAATCGAATTCATATTATTTTAAGAAATTCCTACTTAAAATTTAAATTTTATTCTTTACAGGAACAAGTAAAACTTGATGCCACCAAAACAGGTTACCAGTCCCGATGACTGTGAAGATCTCAGTCCAATGCCACAAACACATGCACCCACCAGTTAGACGACGTGGTGGTATCTCTGCCGAACCGGTTACCGAAGAAGATGCAACCAGCTATGTGAAAAAATTGTACCCAAGGACTATAAACAATGGCTGCTCTATCGAAAGCCATCGCCAAAAATGTATTATTTTCACATTTGGACGAAAACGAACGATCCGATATATTTGATGCCATGTTCCCCGTGACACATCTGATGGGCGAAAATATAATACAACAGGGCGATGAAGGTGATAACTTTTATGTTATAGATCAAAGGCGAAGTTGAAGTACTTAATGTTGCTAACATTTTTGTTTTTTCCAAATCTTTTATTAATTTGTTTTGTTTGTCTTCTTCTTAAGGTATTTGTCAATTCTGAAATGGTAACAACAATTGGCGAAGGTGGTAGTTTTGGTGAATTGCATTGATTTATGGTACGCCAAGAGCTGCAAGGTACGTGCCAAAACTGATGTTAAATTATGGGGCATCGATCGTGATCTTATCGACGCATTTTGATGGGCTCCACCATTAGAAAAACGTAAAATGTATGAAGAGTTCTTATCGCGTGTCTCTATATGGGTGAGTAATTTAAAATCAGGTTACCTTAGTTTTTATTCAGCACACATGAAAACAAATTGTGTTTGAATCATTACAGAGAGCCTGGCAAGTGGGAACGTTTGACAGTGGCTGATGCTTTGGAACTTGTTAATTTCGAAGATGGCGAAACAATTGTAAAACAGGGTGAACCCGGCGACGATTTCTATATTATTGTAGAAGGCTGTGCTGTTGTTTTACAAAGACGTGCTGAGGTTTGTTAGAAAATTAAATTTTTTTCAATATTTATTGGCATTAAAACTTCTGTATTTCTTTTCCGGTGGCCATTACAGCAAGGCGATGAACCTGCCGAAGTTGGTCGTTTAGGTACCAGTGACTATTTTGGTGAAATTGCTTTGTTACTCGATCGCCCACGTGCTGCTACCGTTGTTGCTAGAGGTCCTCTAAAATGTGTTAAATTAGATAGAGCGAGGTAAGTCTAACTGTATATGAAATTTAATAAAACTAAGATAAAAAGGAATAAAAATGTAAGAGGAACACTATTTTCTTAAAACGTCTGTTAGTTCTGAAGAAAGAAAGTGAGAATTACTTTAATATGATATTCTCTTCATCGCAATTTCTCGATTCAACCACTTGATAATGTTCATTTTACGATTCCTAAAGAACTTTTGATAAGAATTTAAGTTTCGACGCCGCCTTTACCTCTTTAAAACTGTTTTCATTTGAGTTTTGGAAACTAAAGGAAATCTTGAGAATTTAAATAACGAATGAGCCAGAGCCATGAGCTGTTTTTATATATTTTTTTCATTTTATTGACATTCATTGCAGAACTCTAATGTTGAAACAAGTGCTATACTGCATGAAGCTATCCAAAGATAATAATGAGTAAACTCTTAACATTTTAACGAATTGCGAGATACTATTCCATATATGCTGTTTTGCGCTTTGCTATTGAAGCTCTTAGTCTTTGATCTTAATGTCTTTACGATAAACTCAAGCTTCGTTCATAACAATTAAGGAAAGCAGGTACTCCATTGAAAATTCTTGGGGTGTGATCATGCCCAGGTTTTAGAGTTAATTTCGCTGACATATTCTTTACGTCCGAAACCTTTTTAATAGTGGCTTTCCACATTTTCGACGGGTGTGACACATTTTCTCAGTGTTCTTGGCAGTACTTTTATCATTTGTAAACGGTTATTTTTCTACTTATTAAGTACCTTCAACGAATGCCACTGCCTATATTTATATTTCAAATTTCTCCAACCGTTTTAACGAAATAGGCTAAGAATAGATCACGAGTTTCGGACTGGTGGGCTGTAACATACGATAAATAATCATTGGAGATGTCTTTCTACATTTGAAAAGTATTTTATATTCATCATTATTAATAATACGAATAAAATCAAATAAATAAAAAAAAAATACTTAAAATATTCCATTCTTCTTTTTTCAGGTTTTGAACGTGTTTGGACCCTGTGAGATATTTTAAAACGCCAACATCACTCAATACAACAGTTTCGTTTCATTATCGGTTTAAATTTAAATCCGGAAAAAAATACAAGAGAGATAAAAAAACCTTACAAAAAATAAAACAATACAACAACACAACAACACAAATTACTTCTTTTTTTTATTGAAAAAAATTTTAAGTGTTTTAAATAAAATATTAAAAAAAAAAAAAAAAACAAATTGTCAAGAAAACAA
>QOCX01001619.1:0-30560 GCA_005959815.1 Sarcophaga bullata | reverse complement strand
TAATAGTTGCGTGGGAGGAATAAGAAAAATATGTTCACTGTAGTGACTTACCTGGGGAAACTCCTAAGTCCTTCCACAAGTTACGGTTAGATGGGCCCATATCAGAGACAATCGCCACTACCGGAAATCCAACTGTGGACAATCGTCTTATTATGTTAAATACTATCTCCTTTGACATCTTGCAATCGAAGTCATAAAAGACCGGCTGCTTCCATGACTTCTTTAAGCCACGTGCCATAACCACCTGCACGTAGTTAGTATAAGAGCTTACCCTCACTCTCTGTCCCAAGGTTGGTGGTACATATTCGAAAAGGTCTCCACTCCAAAACTATCATTTAACAATACAAAAGAGCGAGAATAACCACATACACTAACTCTACAACCATCGAATAATGGTAATGGGACTCAATGAAGTTCTGGAGTGATGACTCGAAATAAATGCCTTACCCATGACATACCAGACACTATACGACACCACAACGCTTTTAAAATGACACAATTTTAGTACAGAGTGACTCCCTCATAGTAGCCCTCCACAATGCCCCGAAGATGCAGACAACAAATGCAATTGAGAACATAATCTGATCCATGCCCAAATAGCAATGTGCTACTGAACCTCTCATCGATTATCACATCAAACTTTGCACCTATCAGCGATCACAATCAAACTCTCCCATCGAATATAAAAATCCAAAGAGCATTCATAACATATACATGAGCAAGTTCGCACTGAAAAATTTTCATTTCGCGACTCTATCAGTTTTATTAGTTAACTCTAGACGTAACTACTACATCCCTCGTCGGTGAATTAAAAATGAAAAAACGTATGAAAAACAAAATACTATTAAGATATTTTCTAAATTTGCAGTTCATACATATGTATGAAACACAAAACTAATATGCCATAAAACAAAGCTACATAAACAAACTGACTCAATTGAATATAAACAATAATATCCTCCACTCACCTCATACTTAAAAAAATAAAACTAACATCATTAAAAAATTTCGAATACTTACCTTGATCATAGCAGTATACCAGCATCATAACAGCATTGACAGAGAGAAACGGAAATCAACCAAAAAAAAAGTGTGATGGTTAGGTGTAAACAAAATTAAACCGAAGAATAAAAGTGGTACATATTGATAAATTAGATGTAATCGATCCAGCCACAAGTGACAGACAAGGCGTTAACGAATATGTATTACTGAAGCAAATTAGGAAGCTCTGCACAAACAATGTAAATTGAAAGCTAAAAACTATGAAATATACTTGAAAATAACTATATAAATAATAAAAACCACAGAAACCCCCAACATAAAACATAATAAATCTCAACATCATAATATAAATCATTAACCTGTATATCTAACGCACAATTACTCCGTTTGTGTCCCCTAGATGCTAACAACCTAATTTGGTAGCTCTCCATATCTGTACTGACCTTCCAAAATATCCTATTCGGAGAGGACTATTGTTCAACGGTAAAACTTAATCTGAAAATGCAATTAAAAATCAAAAACACACATTACACAACTACCAACCTAAAATAACAAAAACTCAACACTATACCCTACCCTCAAACAAATTACATACAAAAAACAGATATATAAAAAACACAATCTTCCTATGTACTTACGGTGTTGAAGGCTTGGGAATTATCGGGATAGCTTTGGGCAATAATATTTTCCTTTGGGCACTTATTATAATGTCAGAGGAGCAAAAGTGGTCAGCACACACTCGGTCATTTGGTTTAAATTCGACCTTATGCAGCTGACTCCACTTCTGTCTCCTCTGACCGTCTTTGGGCACATTAAAAAAAGATTCTTTGCCAGGCTCATTTCTCTTGCCACACAACTTGCACATACGCATTTTTAAAAATTTTGCGTTAAGAAATACAAAACTAAACATTGATTAAACAATTATTTATTTATTAACAACAAAATCACAAATTTTAATATAAAACTTACCAGGGTAATATATAATTATTTATTACACTCACTTAATTTGAATTTACGCAATTTATTTCAAAAAAAAACAATTTAAGAAAAAAAAAACACGATTTTATAAATTTAAATTAATATTTAAATGAAAAAACACGTAACGTCAACATATGACGAATCTCGTGTACTGAAAAAATCAGTCAGCTGGGCTGATAACACCACCTTATATGAATTCGCCTTGACATTGTCTTTTCAAACAACAGCTATATGTTCTTATTTACATTTGCACACTCTCTTATGTAATAAATATTGTTTAAGTATTGCATCACTTTTTTTGCTACACATTGTCTTTGCGAAACAACAACTACATTTCCTTATTTACATTTATACCCACCCTTACGTACGCATACATATAAGAAATATTTCTTAAGTATTGCATCATCTTTTTATTACATATTTTATACTGAATAAAGGAAAGATCATTCTCGTGGTGAACGTTGAACGAGGCGGTTGTCTTTTGTCTTATTTTCTTGTGTTACAAAATCAGAATTGGGATAAACCAATAAGTGAAAACAAAAACAAAAAACAGCGAAAGACTGACACAACGATAAAATACGGAGAGAGCGTGTGTGTTAATTTAAATTTTTTTGGTGTGTGTGGTGTATTACAAAATACTTTAGAAGACGAATTGTATAACAAAGAAGAGTTTTTTTTAAATTTTGTTGGCCTTTATTAAGAATACAAATCACCCGAAGGATTAAACAACTAACGAGAATTTTTGCCAAGGAATATTCAAAAACTTTTTTTTTAAGAGGAGAATCTTAATACGATTTTTTTTTATTATTTCATTTTCGTATTATTCAAGATAGACATTGAACTTGAAAGAATGAAAATAAAAAAAAAATAAAAAGAAAAAACAATTGTGATAAGAAAATAAATAAAATAAAATAAAATAAAATAAAGTGAGAAAAATTATTATTAACTGTTTTTTATATACAAACATAAGAATGTATGAAGTGAATCTTAACAAATACACAGCTGTGCAGTTCCGCAATTGGCTTCAGCAGCTTAACTTGCTGACGGCGGGCACGAAAATTGCTCTTGTTTTGCTGCTGAACAACGTACCGCAGAATGAAAGAGGTGTGTGTCCGATCGACGACTACAGCGCTGCGGTGAATGCTGCTGATAGTGTTTGTGAGTGCGAATATAACAGTGAAACACAAGACGATATTACTAAGCAGGAAAATGAATTGCTGAAGAGAGAACAATTAAAGAGAAAGAATTTTATAAAACGAAGGAAGAGTTCGAAAAGTATAGAAAAATAATTTTGTGAGGTGGTGCAGACGTTAATGGTGGTGCAATCGAACGCTGTGGTGTAAATGAATACAGTTGTGCAAATGATGGAGATGGTGGTACGAACGATGGCAACAATGGGATAACAAATGGTGGTAGTGTTGAGAATGGAGTCAACAATGCCGAAAATAATTGCAACAGTGGTAATACAAATGGTGGTAGCAATGGAGAAGATGTTAGTAACGTTCGTGGTGAAGGTGTTAGTATTGGCGGGTGTAAAGAATACAACAGTGAACGTGAAATTTCTGGTAATAGTGGAAACACTTCTTTTGCACTCTTAAAGGAGTAGTTATTGCCAGAATACGATGGTTCTATTGCGCCAACTATATTCGTAGCGCAAGTGAGGAATATAATAAAGCTGTATTCAGTGGACATAAGTACAGTCAAGCGATTACTTATGTCAAAGCTTAAAGGAAATACACAGTTCTGGTTGCATTCTAAGCCTAATTAAGCTAAATGACGAGTTATCCGAGTTGTTTGGAGACAAGGAAAATAAACTTTCAAATCGTCGGAAGTTCGAATATCGAAAGTGGCGGTACAAAGAAGATTTCATTACATATTTTAAAGAAAAGGTATTTTGGCTGACCGCTTAAAACCGCTAAGGTTGAGCTGGTAGAACGACAAAAAATTTAAAAATTCACGCAAATTTTCAATGTTTCCAAAGTAAGTCCTAGCTTTTAATGGCCCTTTCTAAAATATCCTTAAAGGAACGTGAGCCAACTAATAGCAGCCGAGAAAAGCAAGAATCTAGTGTTCGATGCTACAATTGTAACTGCGTGGGGCACTATGCCAGTGAGTGTCAGAAGCCAAAAATAGAAGTAGGTTCCTGCTATGGTTGTGGAAGTATAAATCACCTTGTTACAGTCTGTCCAGAGCGGAAGACAGATTGATCGAAGGTAGAAAATAGATAGTTAAGATATTTTAAGTGTAGTTTAGAAAATAATTTCGAAAACTTTTTATGTAGAATGCTCGATGGATACAGAGAGCATTGCTTGTTTTCTACGGGAATATGTTATATCTCGAAGGATACATTTCAGACCCGAAGTTGACGATAGTTTTTGTTTTTGTGGCCTAAATGCTATTAAAATTAAAGCTTATTGAACTTGAAGCATTTGTGGTTGATGATTCTGTGATGGTATTTGATTGCATGCTTGGGAGGAATTTTCTCGATAAGGTAGGAATGGTATTGGCGGACAAGGGATATTTGATAAGGGATTTGGGGATGTTTGTGTGGAGACTGACGATTTCATGGGTGCGTTTATGTCTATTGAGTGTGGGAACGTATCTGAAGTTGAGGATTTGAGGATGGGTGAGCATATTGGGGAGGATTGTAGGGAGAGACTGATGCGGTTATTTATTCGTACGTACTTGACACCGGAGAGACCATCTGAATCTATGACGAGAAGCGAGATTAAACTTAATTATCATATGACGAGAGGGGGAAACTGCAGGCAATTCTTGACGAACTCTTGAGGAAGGGGTATATAAGACTAAGTGAGTTGGTATTTGCTTTGCCTATTGTACTTGTGAGAAATAAGAATAAGATGACACAGGGATAATTATTCGATTCCGCTTATTGACGAGCTATTGGACCGGATTTTATGGATTTTACCACGTTTTTGTTAAGGAAAGTTCTGTGACATACACATCCTTTGTTACCCCACTTGGACAATATAAGTTTTTAAAAATGCCGTTCGTTCTGTATTCCAGCGGTTTGTGAACAAGGTTTTTGCCGATATGGTTAGGGATGGATGCTACTAGGGATATTGGGTTAGGGATGGATGCTACTAGGGATATTGAGGAACATTTTCGAATTCTTGAGGAGGTGTTCACGCGTCTGGTGCAGAACAAGCTGGAGTTGCGGTTGGATAAATGTGAGTTTATGAGGCCTACTGTTAAGTATTTAGGATTCGAAATTAGTGGTAAGGGTATTAAGGCTGACGATGCGGGTCTGCGCGCTGTAAGGGATTTCGTTGTTCCTGCAAGGCCTTTGACGGATTTAACAAAGAAGGATGGAGTTTTCGAATTTGGACTGGATGAGACGCCTTGGCGACGCTGAAGGGAGAATTATTGCAATGTCATGTACTGGCACTGTTTGATCCAAGGGATGAAACTGAACTGCACTGTGACGCCAGTAGCGTAGGTTTTGGAGCTATTCTTTAACAAGAGAGATTGAGAGTAATTGTTTTGGAAATAATTTAGTAATATGCCTGAACAGGGACCCGAATCTGCTAAAATTGAAGGAAGAACTTCAGAGCAACAGAGTAAGACGTTCGAGATGAGGAATGGGATCTTATATAGGAAAACTAATAAGGACGATGTATTGCTATTTTGCGTACTGGAGGCGATGGAACGTCACGTATTATATAGATATCATGACGAGATGGGTCACGTTGGCATTGATAAGATGACGGATCTTATATCAGGCAGTTATTAGTTTTCACACGTGAGGAGAAATTGTTCGGAATTGTTTGAAATGTATCTCCTACTGGGATAAACATGGGAAAGAGGAGGGTTTTCCCAAGTCTCCGATTCCGTTTGATGTCATACACATTGATCATTATGGCCCTGTTGACAGGGGGAGACTTGAAACACATATTGGTTGCTGTCGATGCGAGTAAGAAGTTCGTGATTCTTTATCCTACGAAGACCATGAATACAAGGGGAGTGGTGCGGCATAGTTAGTGATAGAGGAACCGCATTCATATCTTCGAAATTGCAGTATTTTTAGGAGTGTGGTTTTACGGCACATAAAGGTTGCGACTGGTTCTCCGCAGGCTAATGAACAGGTGGAGAGAGTTAACAGGAGTATAGGTCCAATGCTGGTGAAACTTGTTCGCCCCGAGAATGGCATTTACTGGGATACGGTCTTAGACAGAGTGGAGCATGCCTTGATTAACACATAGAGCAATTAGACAGCATCCGAGTGTGATGCTGTTTAGTTTAGGGCAGAAGGGTCCAGTGCCGAATATACTTGGGGAATGTGTACTTGACAATCTGCAGCACAGGACACAGTTGTGTGAGAATGGCGGCCTTTGGGAAGAAACGGAATATTTGAAGGAATTTCGAGGAAGTTGGTTCCTAAATTTAGGGGACCGTATAGGATAGCCAAGGTTATTGTTGGAGGATATCGAGGATTTCTAGCAATCAAGAACTCCTTACAAGGATTTATGGGCCGTCGGGAATAACCGTCCATGGTTTAAGGGTCGAAAATTTGTTAAGCCAACACGAGATCAGGTGTTCTCGTCAGTCAGAATGGCCGAGTTATAGTCAATATATGTAGTAAATCCTTTTATTTGGCATATTTCCCTATATCCAACAAGCATTACTATAAATTCATATAAATTTAAGAATTGTCATTGTTAAACGACAGCTATATATTCTTATTTACATTTGTACACTCCACTATGTATTCATGTAAGAAATATTGTTTAAGTATTGCATCATCTTTTTCTTGCTATACATTGTCTTTGTTAAACAATAGTCACATTTTCTTATTTACATTTGTACCCACCCTTATATACGTATCCATGTAAGAAATATTGTTTAAGTATTGCATAATCTTTTTCTTGTTACATTTAGTCAGCGTTGCCATTTGCCAAGTTTTCCCTTTTTTCCAAGTTTTTTGATAGGCGAAAAAGTTTTCATTAAATCTGTTTTCTAACAAAACAAGTTTTTCCTACAATTTTAATTTTAAATTTTTTTCAATAAACTCATTAATAATAACACGTAATATTTACATTTTGGAATAAAATATAGTGTATTTTATTAGTTCCGGGCAAAAGCAGCAAAGAAGCACCAACAGAGGGCACCGGGCTCCAGTTTTTCCTTTGAATATTTTGTTACTTTTGTAGAAAAAAGTTTACTCTGGTAAAAAAAATTTTTTTCCCAGGAATAAAAAGTTAAAAAAAAAATTCCTGGTGACGCTGCATATAGTAGTGATTGTTTATACTGAATAAAGAAGAGATCATTCTCGTGGTGAACGTTGAACGCGAAAATCGAAAATATGTAACCCACGAAATTTGGAAATATCGGTTATTTTTTGATCGCACCTCGTATATCTTAAAATATAACTGTAATCGGTTAGGTTCCTTTTGAAGATTTATTTATCTTCTCACTTACTTTTAGGAAATACTATATATAATTTTTATTACATAATCCATTAGTCCATTAATCAGTGTTTAATAATTATAAGATTAATTTATTTATTTTCGTTGTAAAGAAGCAAAAATAAATATTCTCTTAAACTTTTTTGTTATTTATTTAAAACTGAATATACTACACATTAAGTTGTTAGGAGTATTTTTATCAAATTTTTCTTATACTTTTAAAATTTTAGTTTTGAGTGAACGGAAGTCATTAAAATGGTGAAAACGCACTTAGATAGCATTCCTCATATCATTCGATTAAAATCTGGGAAATATGCTGGTTAATCTATTATATCAATAATTTTCAATATAAACCGATCATTTGCGTAAGAATTGTTGGAAATCGCTACATTGTTCTCCTGACATATAACTCTCTGGAGATTTGTGATAAAAGTGGCGCTAAACTAATTTATGAAGCTTGGACATAGACGCTGCACTCATTGATTTCAGCAACTCGTCTCCACAAAATGCTACCCATAAATTTTGGAAACTATAACCGCTATTATAAAAGCAAAAAATGAAAAAATTGTTAATATAAAACGCAACAATAATACCAAATAAGTTTCATATTCTTTCAAGTTAAATTATCTCCATAAATTGATTTTATTTATTGAACTATATTTATTTGTTAAAATTTATTGAATTGATATATCTTACTCAATGTACATATGTGCCTAAAAATAAATATTAACATATTTAATAAAAACGTTCTTATTTTTATTTATTCCAGGTGATCATTTATACTGCCTCTAAATTTGTTCTTGTAGATTCTAAATTTCTTCTTGTGCTATATTTTAGTGCTCACCCTTTAAACACAACATTAAAATCATGATAAAAAGAGTATATAAAATTAAACTTACTTACATTTTGTTCTTTTAATAAAAAATGTAAGCTTAAAAATTATTTTTATCAGAAAGTATTTTTTCCCTGTCTTTCTGTCGGATTTAAATTAAACAAACTATAAATTAAATTCATTTCTGATGAAAATATGGCAACCACACGACGTGAATATCTCTATTCCTTTTGTTCCTTTTCTATTTGTTTCGTTTACACAACTATGTTATCTAACATTTCGCTTTTGTCATTCGTTCTTTTTTCAACTACTGAACTATATTTTAAAATAAAAAACAACAGGTTATGGGCCCAGACGGCATAACCTTGAATTGATCATATTAGTTTGTGCTAAAAGACAAGTGCGTGAGTGAGTAGTGACGTGTTAATAAAATAGAAAAGTTGGAGAGCTGGTCGGTGCAGATGAAAAGTGTTTTAATACATAGTGGCTTTTGGTACATTGCATCCGGTAGGGTTGAAAGGGAATCGTGTGCAACTGACAAGGAGGGAACAAAATTGGGCGCGGATGATGAAAAGAACTTTGCGTCAATTATATTAAGCGTGAAACCAACTCAACTTGGTTATATAAGGAACGCCAAACCATCCCATGAAGCGTGGTTGACTTTACAGACAACATGCCAGCCCAAAGCTCCCATACGGAAAGTATCCCTATATAAGCGTCTGCTAAGTCTCAAAAGAAGGAAGGTACCAACGCTATGCTACATGTCAAAAAGTACTCTGAGACAGTGGAAAAATTGACTGAAACGGGCATAGGAATGCAGGAAGAGCTTTTGAGCATTATGTTGTTGTGCAGCCTCTCTAGGGATTTTGAAAATTTCGTCATAGCCATGGAAATGCGTGACAGTCTTCCTAGTCTTAGTGTCATCAAGCAAAAACTTCTAGAAGAAGCTGAAAGACGAAAGGAAATAAAAGAAGAAAAAAAGCAGTCAGCAACAAGCTTTTAACGTTCGTTCTACGCAAAAACAGAAAAAACATTACAACAACAAAAAAGTTTTTACTGGGAAATGTTTTATTTGTAATGTAACGGGACATTTTGCCAGCCAATGTGACAAAAAAGAAAACAGCAAAAACAACAACAGGTTTTGTCCTTTGTGACAAAAACAACAGCATTGTCTACAGTAGCAGAAGCAGATCGTAAAATGACACGAAGTGTTTAGTATGTCGATAGTGGTGCAAGACAAGAGTATGTTCAGCGAGTTCGAGAAGCACAACGAACAAATTGCATTAGCAAGCAACAAATTTATAACAGCAACGAGAAAAGGTGATGTATATTTGAAAATAAATAATGTGAATACTGCGTTCGAGGATGTACTGTATTCTCCCGAGTTGCAGGGCAATTTTATTTCTGTCACTAGAGTTGTCGATAGAGACCTAACGGTTAATTTTGATGCAAACACAGCAACATCCAGACACCGAGATGGTACAGTTATATTTCGAGACAACGAGATGGTACAGTTATATTTCGTGCTACAAGGTAAGACAAACTTTTTGCACTACACAAGACAATGGAATCGCTGTTTGGTATGACTGATTCGAATGAACTATGGCACAACAGGTTTGGTCATTTAAACTATGCAAGTTTAAATGAATTAAGAAAAGCAAGCTTATTAACATAAGTGAATGTCAACAACGACAACAGGCCATGCAGAACATGTATGATGTGCAAAATACATGCCCTAACATTTCCTTATCAGAGTGATCACGTTTCAACAAAACTGTTACAATTAGTCCATTCAGATGTGTGCAGTCCATTTAGAACACAATCGTTGGGAGGCGCTAAATACTTTATTACTTTTATTGACGACAAGTCGAGAAGAATATTCGTTTACTTTATGAAGGCGAAGAGTGAGGCGCTAGAGAAGTTTAAACAATTTAAATTACAAGTGGAAAATGAAACAGGCGAAAGAATTGTGATGTTACGTACAGACAACGGCAGGGAGTATGTGAACGGTGAGTTTGAAACATTTCTGAAATGGCAACGTCAGTTAACAGTGCCGCATACACCACAACAAAACGGCGTTGCTAAACGCTGTAACAGAACACTTATTGAGATGGGTCGTTCCATGATCCTTCATGCTGGCGTACAGCAGAATGTGTGGGCAGTAGCTGTTAATATAGCAGCATATTTTTGTAACAGATGCCCAACAAAAGCGAATAATTTCAAAACACCATATAGGGTATGGTATGGAAGACAACCCACTGTTGAACATTTACGTACGTTCGGATCATTTGCGGTTGCTTTGGATAAAACGAAGAAGTCGAATTTCGTGCTAAAGGGCGAACAACTGATTATTGTCGGCTATTCAATGGCGAAGGCGTACAGACTGTGTGACAGAAAAACACATCGTATAATTGCACAAAGAGATGTATTGTTTGATGAGAACATTTTTGACAACAATTACAAAACGGGTGACCAACAACAATTCTGCAAAGAGTATAATTGTTTGAAAGTGTGTGGAAAGAAAGCAGATGATACAGATCAACAACAGCTATGTAAAGAAAACGATTACCTAACATTGCATTTGGAAAGAACAGATGACATGAAAAATGTTGCGGAATCATAACAGATTGAAAATGTTGATAGAGTCGAAATTGTTGCAGAAAATGTGAAAAATGATGACAATGAATTTAATACAGCCGATGAGGATAGTCAACCAGAGCTAGAGAAGATCGTTGAATAAAAACCAAAGATAATTGAGAGAAGCAGGCCGAAAATTGTCGGGGATGGTAAACCCGGCAGACCACGCAAAGAGATTAATCAATTGAATAGCATGGTGGAAATAAAAATTCCACAGTCTACAGAGGATGCGATTTCCTGTAATGATAAAGGCTTATGGTTAGCAGCTATGAATGCGGAAATTTCTTCTTTGAAGAAAAATAAAACGTGGACATTGTCAGATTTGCCTGATGACCATAAGGCAATTTCGTGTAAATGGGTGTATGCTCTGAAGAGAGATAAACAAGGTAATATTGAACGCCATAAGGAACGTTTGGTGACAAAGGGGTATAGCCAGCAGTACGGAGTTAATTATATTGAAACTTCTTCCCCTGTGGCCAGGCACTTCACCATAAGAATTTTATTTGCGCTAGGTGTTGGGGATAAAATGTTTTGCGAGAAGGTTGATCAGCAGCAATATCAATCTATGATTGGCGCTTTGATGTATTTGGCTATCACCACTCGACCAGATATTTTACACTCAGTATCTAAGCTGGCTCAACGAAATTCTGATCCACATCGTGAATATTTGAATGCAATAAAGCACGTATTGAGATACTTAGCAGGTACAGAGGACTATAAATTGGACTTCGATACTTCGGGAAACTGTTTATTATCTAGCTACGTCGATGTTGATTGGGTTCGTGACATTTTCGATCGAAAGTCATATACTGGTTTTTCATTTTTTTTGTCGGCAGCTGTTTGGTGTCGTGGGAGTCGAGAAAACAACATTTTGTAGCGTTAAGCAGTACTGAGGCAGAATACATGGCCGTATCTGAAGCAGCGAAAAAAGCAGTTTATATACGGCGACTTTTAATGGAATTATATCATTCCAATGGTGAAACAGTAACTCTTTATATTAACAATCAAGGATCACAAAAGCTGCGGCTAACCCCATATACCACAGACGAAGTAAACATGTGGATAAAAAATACTATCATATACGAGAGGTTGTTGGGGCAAATAAAATTGTTTTGCAGTATTGTTCGACTGACAACATGGTGGCAGACGTTCTTACTAAGAATTTATCTAGAACTAAACATAATTTTCGTATTTATCGGATGAATTTAAGATAAATTAATATAAAGTTACATCCACGTTGAGGAGGCGTGATGAATATATGGCAACCATACAACGTGAATGTCTCTACTCATTTTGTTCTTTTTTTATTTGTTTCGTTTACACAACTATGTAATCTAACATTTTACTTTTGTCATTCATTCTTTTTTCAACTACTGAACTGTGAACATCATACTTAAGTTAAAATAAAAACTATGTTTTAAAATATAAAACAACAATTTCCATTTCATTCCATTTTCAATGAATTCAAGAACACAAACGCAGTGGAACGTCTACTTTCGTTTAATTTTACAAATTTAGAACTCATGTAATCAAATACAATTTATTTTTATAGATTAGTACATAATTGGTTATTACAACCCTACAGGATTACGACTTAGCTTCTCACTCCACTTATGTTGTGTGTATTAATTTTATCCATAAGTGGCAGAAGCTACAGTTTAAAGTCGACTCTGAACGAGAGATATTTTTGAGAAACTTTTTATGGCAATTTTATTTACTCAGAGTTTTTGCTCGAAATCAGAGAAGTCGATGAAATATATTTTCAAATTTCGATCTAAGTTCGTGTCTGACAGCTGTCGCATACGCTTGTACCAGAATTTCTTTGAGCTTTTCAATACAAGCAATAATACAAAAAAATCAGTTGGAAAAAAATAATTTATAGTGTTTTCACACAGTGGTTTTAATGCAAAAGTTGGTTTTATCGCTAAAACCATTCAAAGTTATTGGGTTAAAACTATCTTGAAACCTTTTTTGAATTGGTTTTGAGTAGGTTTTATAAAATACAACCTTGTTTTCGATGTACCAAATCAGAGCTACTAACATTGAAATGTTTAAAATAGCTGAAAAAAACACAAAATAAAAACAAAACAAATATAAAAATACAAAAAGCCGGTATATAAAACTAATTGATTTCCAAGCACTTCTTCACTTTTTATAAATAGATCCACTATTTTAAAGTATTCTTTTACAATATTTAGAATAACTTTTAATTTACTGTCCATAATACTGCTACCGTTGATTCCAACCCTACAACATAAACAGTTAAACAAAATAACAACACCTATATAATGCACATCAATCTTGAAGCTAGTACTTCGAAACAAGCAACTGAATTGAGTAATATTATAAAAACAAATATTCATGTAAGTCATAGTAGATTTTCTGCATCAAATACTGATCTGATTGATGATGATCTTGATAAAGAATGTGAAGACGATAATAAAGAAATTGATAATAATCTTCCTAAACCTCCTTCAATAATAATTGCAAATGCTTCAAATATTAATGCTATGATGAAATGTTTTTCTGATGTTATCGGTTCCACTGAATTTAAATATACAACACTAAGAGATGGTCAGATAAGAATAATGACTAATAGTATTAAAACTTGTAGAATTCTCGTAAAGTACTTAAACAATAAAAAAATCAACTTTCATACATACCAAATAAAACAGGAAAGATCATATAGAATTGTGTTGATATCTGTATATCTGTAGTAGAATCACAAAAGCACCAGTTTCAATGTTTTTTTTGTAGATCTGGAACCAAATTCTAGTAACAAAAACATATATAATATCAAACACATAAATAACGGAATTGCTTCTACTGTTCCGCCAAAAAAATATAATTATCTTGTTCAGTACCACCGTTGCCAAGAGTTTGGCCACACTAAGGCATACTGTAAAAAAGCAGTAAACTACGTTAAATGTGGTTTGGGACATCTTGCATTAGAATGCACTAAAACAAGAGATATTCCTCCTAGATGTGTTAACTGTTTAAAAAATCATCCAGCCAATTATAAAGGCTGTGAGGTATACAGACAAGCTTTAAAAAAAATTCCTAAATAGCAAACAACAATAATCACTTTTATCAGAACAATTACTTTTCTTAAGCTGATGTATTAAGAAATTCACAACCGTATACAAATGTTAATTGCTTTGAAAAACTTTAGGTTCTAATTCAAAATCAAATAAAACTGACAAATAAACTTTTAAGCATGATGTCATTTATTGTGTCCAAACAAAAAATTTTCGTATGCAATATGGAATGCAGATGTGTTTTCCAACCATACTCAAAAAGTGGAAATTTTTTTAAAATCGGTGGCTTCGACTTGATAAATGATAACCAACCACATGATAAAGCTCACACAGGATCTGCAATTCTCATAAAATCTACAATTAAATATGAAGCTGTAAGTATTAAAATCCTATGTGATTTAGCGCCTATTTCGATATGCTCGATTTACTGTCCACCTTGTTTTAAAATAACCTGCCAAGAATATAAAAGTCAGTCGCCTCGGGCCAAGATTTCTAGTTGGAGGCGATTTTAATGCCAAACATCAATGGTGGGGATCAAGAATACACAATCTAAAGGGTATTGAGCTGCGTAATTGTATAATAAATGACAATTACTCTGTATTATCTGGATGGACTTTTTTTATATTAGGGAATTTCTAGTTCATTTCTTAATATATCAAATGAACTAAACGACGAAACTAATCGCTGATCACTCACCAGTTTTACTAGCATTTAATACCTTTTTGCACACTAACTCAAGGAAGTATCAAGTCGTTAATCGGAAAACAAATTATAATTCCTTTAAAATATGGATTGATAATAACCTGAACCTTAACATACCAATAAAATCACCCTCAGATTTAGATAAAGTTATTGAAAATTTTAATAACCTAATTCATGAAGCTGGGTTTCTGCCAATGCCAAATGTGCAAACTTCAAATAATCATCATAGCATTGCTTTAATCGAAAATCAGAGAGATGATGCGAAACAAAAGAGTTCTAAGACGAATTTGGCAAGTCTAGTAGAAATCCTACTGATAAGCAATGCCTGAATAAAAATGCCAAAGATTCGAAAAAGGATTATTCGAACAAAAAAATTAACAGTTGTGTTTTTCCTAAGGAATTAAAGAGTTTCTAAAAACGACGAATTTAGTTTATGGAAAACAACAAAGTACCTAAAACGACCCACTAAAAGAAAAACTTCCATCATCGATGCTAATGGTTCTTGGTGTAAAGCTGACAAGAGCAAAGCCGAAGCTTTTGCTTTACATTTACAAAACACGTTTATACCACATAATTTTTGCGATATCACTTATGTTAACGAAATACAAAACTTTTTAGAAAGCGCATGTCCAATGAATTGGCTCATCAAATACATATCACCCAATGAAGTTTGAGAATAAATCAAGAAATTAGATCCCAAAATGACTCTGGGCTACAATGCTATATTAGTGGAACCATTACTCGATCTCTACCCAAAAAGGGAATTCTATTTCTAACAGTAATTTATAATGCTATCCTGCGACTGAGCCATGTGCAGATAAGAATAAGCGAGAAAATATTGTCACATCTTACAGACCCATTAGTTTGTTGGTTACGTTCTCCAAAACATTTGAAAGAATATTAATGAGTAGATTGTCGCCAATCTTGGACAAATTTAACATCGTGCCTGAACAAAAATTTCGTTTCAAGCATAATAACGGCACGCCTGAGCAATGCCATCGTATATAGTTCTAATAAGAGATACTTTAGAAAATAAAAAATATTGTTTTGATGTGTTCTTAGATGTGCAACAGGCATTTGATAAGGTCTGGCATAACGGGTTACTTTTAAAACTCAAAACACTACTACCGACTCCATTTTTTCTCTTACAAAGTCATACTTAAGTGAAATTAGTTTTATGTAAGTAAATGACAAAATATCAGAAATATATGATATAGTAAAAAACAGTGTAAAATATCTTGGTCCTCATATTGATAAAATATTAATATGGAAAGAGCACATAAAACCTAAAAGGAACATCTTAAAATATAAACTAAATTACTACATTGGCTGCTGGGCCCAAAGTCTCAATTAAATATTGAAACTAAGCTTGTAATATATAAGACTATTCTTAAACCAGTGTGGATCTACGCATTCAGTTGTGGGGAACTGTAAGTAACTCAAATATTGAAATTTTCCAACACAGAGAAGTATTGCGGTAACGGCGTTAAATAAAAAGAAAGAAGTTAAAAGCAATGCTTACAAAATTCAAGAACAATTAATTCAAAAAAGTTGCCAGAGTTCATGAAATTCAATAGACAAAAATAAGATTACCACCATAATCTTGTTTTTCCTTTTTTTACGTCTTCCTATACATAAATATATATCTTAAAGAAAAGGAATTTAGTTTTATCAAGAGCTTTCGTAAATATATTGGCCATCTGAGCATCGGACTGACTATACTGCAATTTTATTTTCCCACCATGAACCTGTTGTCTGATAAAATGATATTTTAACTCGATATATTTAGATCTTTTGGCTTCCATTTGTTCAGCAATAAGTTTAGCATCCTGATAGTCAAAATATATTAGAAACGATTCATCTCTCTGAGTTACCTTGAGTTCATCTAATAATATTTTTAGCCACAGACCCTTCTGTGCAGCAGTACATAATGTGGCATACTCTGCCTCAGTAGATGATAAACTTATGGTTTTTTGTTTTGTAGTTCTCCAAGATAACATATTTCCATGCGATTTACAACAGTAACCAGATATGCTTTTTCTATCTTCGGATTCTCCCCAGATTGCATCAGAGTAGCTCCTGTATTTCTAGATATGAAGCCCTCATATTTTGTGGCATTCAGGTAGCGATATATTCTTTTAACTGCATTGATATGTCTACTACTGAAGTTTTCTTGGTATCTACTACACTTGCTGACTTGTTCTCTTTTCTGTTGCTCTTGATATTACGAGTACACTGAAATGTGTATTTCTCTTTTATTCAAAAGTGGTCACAACAGCACTTATTGACTGTGGAATAACGGAAGTAAATCTTGTGGCTTGTAGGAAGCCATATTTCACTTACTGAAAACTAAATATTTCAGTATCCTGTGCCAAACCGAAATTCCAGTAGTGTTTACGTTTGAAAAATATGCGTACAATAGTGCAGAGAGAATTCACACACATTGCTTATGCTGTGTTTATTTTATTGCCGGATCAGACTGCGACGAGTGCACATGTTGAATGATACATCAGATGTTCGGCTCCCGAGAGCAAAACATTCGGCACTTTCTTGGTCATTTTTTCTTTCCAATTTACTGCAAGAAGAAATGCATGTTGTGAGACTGTGAAGATGACAATATTTGTGTTGTACACTTCACACAACTGTCTTTTAAATTGTTGTACAATGGTTTTTGTGTGCACTAGTTTTTTTGCACACTATCTTTGCTTCACTCTTATTTGTATTTGCTACTACAATCAATACTCGCTCATGAGAAAAATGCAATACTGTACACTTTTAAGCGTCTTGTGCACACGTTTAGTATCTACTCAAAGTGTTGACAGCATGGACAATATCAGGTTGTGTTTAGATACTAAAATACAGTAGGTTACCAATTTCATTACGATACTTTTGTTGATCTCAATCGGTGCATCTTTTCGTTTTGAATTTTCAAAATTAAAAAGTTTTAATAAAGTGATTATTTTGTCAGTTTGATCTAATTTCAAACGTTTATCTACAAGTTTTGTTATATGAGTTCTAAGAAAATCTTTTAGGTCTCCCACATCTTTGATCTCAAATTTTTCTTTTAAAAATTCTTTAATTTTCCTGATTTCATTTTCATCATCACCATAGAGCAAAATATCATCCACATACAGAAGTAAAAATATATGTTCCTTTTTGTATAGACAATAATCGTTTTCCGATCGTACGAAACCATATTCTAAAATCTTTAAATTAAATTCATTATTCCAATAGAAAATACTTTGTTTCAAGCCGATCTCCTTAGTTTACATAATTCACCATTAAAGGGTGGGGTACTGTTATGAAAATTTCCTCCTTTAACTCCCCGTTCAGAAAGGCACATTCAACATCCAGTTGATGAATCTTAAAATTATTTTGAAACGCTATTAATATTAAAGTATGTACTGTGACGCTATTAGCTACAGGTGCATATACATCATTGAAGGAATCTACTTTTTTCTTGCAGTCACGTGTAACCAATCTGGCTTTCTTACGTTTTCCATATGGCATCAATTCTGTCTTGACCTTCATCCTTAACCACTCTCAAAGTACGTTTTTTATTAATCACATCCGTCTCTTTTTTCCATTCTTTATCTTTATAAGCTTCTTCAAATGGTTTTGGAACTTCTGATAAAACTGTTGAATAAGTACACATTGCATTATCATATATTTCGTAGTCATCAAGATATTTTGGTTTTGTTCTGATACGTTTGTTTTCTTGTTTTTTACCATTTTCGACTACATCATCAACCGCAGTGTTTTGTACTCCATCATTAACTAAATCTTACCCAACTTCCTTATTTATATTTTCATTATTAATTTCCTTAGATACATCTTCATGATATTTAATTCTGACTGTTTTATAATTTAGGAATCATACATCACGACTATTTATAACATTTTGATCTTCATCATCATAAAATCTAAAACCATTAGTTGTGTAACCAACCAATTTCATCTTTTTCGATCGAGCCTCAAATTTATCTCTTTGAATTTGTTTTGGAATGTTAACATAGGCTTTGTGTCCAAAAGGGTGTAATTTATTCAAGTCCGGTTTCTCACCATACCATAATTCAGCCGGTGTTTTATCTTTTTCAATAGCCTTTGTTGGACACCGATTGAGTACGTATGTTGCATGTTGAACTGCTTCACACCAAAAATGTTTCGATAAGTTGGAATCCAATAAGGCACACCTTGCCATATGTACCACCGTTCTGTCAAACTTTTCGGAGACCCCACTGAGCTGTGAAGGGTGACGTATAGTTGTTTCTACGGATTTGCCATTTCTCGAACAATAATTTGAAAACTCACTACTTTTATCCTCTGTTCCACCATCTATTCTTAAAATTTAAATTCTTCGATCAAATTTAGTATAAACTTTTTCAGCATAGTCTCTAAAGGCGGCAAGGTATACACAACTGAAAAACATGAGAAATCGTCAATAAAAGTTACAAAATATTTTCTATTATTATGACTTAAATAATTTATAGGTCCAACCAAATTACTGTGTGTCTTTTGATCACCTTTCTTAGCTACGTTTATTTTCGATGTTTGTTCTAACTGGTCTATATCGTTCTTATAATTAAACCATTTTTCGTTTACCATAAGGTTTGATGCCTCTGAATCTAAAATAAACTCTGCCAAATGTGAACTCATCAACATTGTACAAATTCTCTGTAACTTCACAGTTGAAACTAACCGGGTCAAAATCAGCACAATTCTCATTTCCATCTCACCTTCAAACCTATTTTGACGCTGTCCATTATCTCTAATCTTAATTTTACAAAATTTGCTCCCATGGCCAAACATATTACACCTGAAAAACTTAATTTTCTTCATTTCAGCGCAATTTTTAATTCTATGATCGCCTCGCATTTATAACACTGCAAACTTGTTCGAAAACCACCTTTGTCTGACACCAATTCACTATTCCCAATTAATTTTTTCTTTTTCTTAAGTAATCAGCTTGTTACATTATTTAAGTTTCTCTCACCTGCCGTAGTACTTTCCCACGCGGTACTGATATTGGAATATTCTTTTGGAAGACTTGAAATTATTTTATTAATGTCCATTGTATCAGATATTTCCTCACCTTGTACTTTAATTTGATAATAATAATAAAAATTTCTGCATCAAAAACTGCAACTGCGCGTTTTTTGTTGGTACAAGGAAAATTTTTTTTTAAATATTTCCTTAGGTGTATCGCAATTTGAAATATTTGTCAGCTCTGATGGCTCCAACGATGAAACTAATATCTTTTTTGTTCTAGCACCTCTCAAATCGAAATGCTTCTGAACACCACCATTATCACTCGCCGGCCGCAACTCTCTACCCTCCACAATACTCCAGGCATTAATACTCTCCAAAACAGCCTTTATTTGAAAGCACCACACTTCAAATCCATATTCCTTCATGCTAATAACTTTAATATTAATTTCTTCCATCTTCTTATTCTTGGCAAACTGGGCCCTTAACCTGTTGTCACAGAGAAGTATATTGCAGTAACGGCGTTAAATAAAAAGGCATATTTCTTCTTTAGTGTTTCTTTCACAGTATAAACGAGTAAGGAAACGGAATTTTGTCAGTTAATGGTGAAATGTGAAAGAGATAGCAAATATTACCAAAAAGTATTTCTGTCTCTTTCATTTTCTCTGTTTCGTTTATTTATGTTTTTTATATTGGCGCGTGTTAATAAATAATATAATTTTTGTGTGAAACTATTAATAAATACTGATAAGAACTAATAATAATAATAATAACTTTTAACATTTTCGTTTAAGAAATTAAAAAATATTGGCAACTTTCATCAATAAAAATTTTGTACGAGGTGTATGTCTTATTTTGATCCTGTAATATTTAGCTTCTTAATTATCTTTTGCACAATTAACTATATTCATTGTGACCGAAAATCACCCACATTTCGATTAATATTTAAATATTAAGGAATTTTTCTTTCATTGAAGAAATTAAAAAATATTCCAAATTTTCCCTTTTATAACACAAATAAATGTTTATTTACATTTAATTTTTGTACTTTATCCACTAGTTTCCTCTTTGTATATCTGTTGCTTCTAACATATTTGATTCGCAAAAGATATAACATTTTTCTTCTCCCTCAAATTTCGCCATTAAAGGCTGCTGTTATGAGCGTTTTTTATACGTCATAGTTTTCCTTTCTGTGTATTTTGTGGTTTCTTTATTGAAACCACAGTATAACATTGAAACCAATATAAAAAGTAAGAAGTTAAAAGGAACGCTTACAAAATTCTAGAACAATCAATTAAAAAATGTCAGAGTTCATTAAATTCAATAGACAAAAAAAAAAAAAAATATTACCATACTTCAACAGGTACCAAAATAATACTCTGAGATTAATTGTCAACGCACCAAAATATGTATCTAACAAAAAAATTCATAACGATTTATTTATTCCAAAAATTGCAGATAAAATCAAGAAGTGCAGCGCAAATTATCTTAAACGATTAAGTAATCACTGTAACCCATTGACAATATCATTACTAGACGATACTAATGAAGTGAGAAGGCTTAAGCGATATTATGTTATGGACTTTTTTCCAAATAATTTAAAATTTTAATATTCCCAATTATGCTAACTATTGACAATATTTCTTTTGTATGTTTGTGTATATATTTTTATTTTTCTTCTGAATTTAATAAGAGTATGTATATCAAACGATGTTGTTGTCCTCGCTGGAGCACAACAACGAATGAATTGTTAAAATTTATCTAATTTGCTTCTTATCCTATATAGGATAGATTTTAAATAAAATCTGTTATGAACAAAAAAAATCGTTCTGTTCGAGATGTCTCATTTGGGGTTTGACGCACATCCCCCACTTGACGCAAATTTCTTTGTCAACAGCTTTGTACCAAAAGTTAAGACATTTTTGGAATAATGCTGTTATGTTCATCTAGTCGTATTTAAAGGATATAAATTAATTTGTGCATCATGATGGTAATAAATCGAACAATTTTTTTAAAACTAGAGGTGTACCACAGGGCTCAATACTCGGTCCACTTTTCAATTTATTCTAATGATCTGCTATGTAAGTTGAAGTTCTACAATGTACAAATGCACGCAGATGATGTTCAGCTATACATTAGTTGCTGCCGTCTGATATTACAAATTGTATTGGCAAAATAAATTGTGATCTGCATAACGTGTTTCAATGGGCATCGGTTAGTGGTATGCCTCAATCCGAGGAAATCGAAGGCTTGGACAATAGGCAAGGTAAACTCTACAGGACAACTTACACCATTACAGATTAATAATACTAATATTGGGACAGTGAGGAGTTATCTTTAATAATAATTTTCCTATATAATTCCTATTAATGCCCCTATTGCTGTTGACTTCTTTAGTAGTTTGGTCGTCTTTCAGAAATCAGTATTGCCATTCTCAACTTAATTACGGTTGACTTTTTGGTTGTGCGATTGATTTTTTAGTTGTGTTTTAAGTTATTGCGGTTCACCACTTAGTATGAGATTGGTTGACAGAAACGTTAAATATAGACAACTGCTTATTAGCAGTTGAGTCTCTGTACATTTTCTTTTTAAAAATAATAGAAAAAGAGATAAAAAATAGAAAAATCGTAAGTTTTTTTCTGCTTAAAATAAATAATTAAATATTTAATACACAGGAAATTGATAATAACAACCGAACCCAATTTGAGCGACTTGTGAAGTTGATGAAAAAATCAGTGCAAGGAAGCGTGGGAAGAATTTTTTACAGAATTAAATAGCTTGGGTGCACCTACAAGAACCCCCTCCGAATGGCAACGTGCAAGTATACAGTATCTAAAATATTGTGAATAGACATTTTATTAGAATTTTTACTTCGAATAGGTTTGGATTCACTACAAAGGAAGTATTAAAAACTTGCTAATAATAAAAAACTATCAAGCAACAGGAGGTCCTTTACAAGAAATTCTCCTTAATATCATCTATGTTCTATGTTCAGCCGAAATAGCTAATAAATCTATAAAAAATCACATGTTATTGTATTTGTTAATAATTTTGGACATTTTATACTTCGCACTGGGTAGTTCAAGAGGATTTGAATCATCGAATTCATCTTCGTAAAATAAATCCACACTTAAATCCATTTTTAATTTACTTTTATTTCTACAAAAACTTGATTTTAACTTATTTTTGTGTTTTATTTTTCTTCATTTCCAAATAAATTTCATGGTGTAAGCAACATGTAATTGAAATTTCATACCGGCAACACCATAACAATTGCAATTAAAAACTATATTTTGTGGTATGAGGATGAATGAGTTTTTTATTTAACATTTCTTAAGTGTATTATTAACAGAGTTGGTTTAAAAGGTAATAAATGCAAGAGTTGTAATATTATGTATATTTTAAATTAATGAATATGGCGTGGGTTTTAAAAGCGATAATGGTTAGTTCAAATATATTACACTACTCCACCCCAAATTTTTAAAGATAATAAAAATCAACATTAAGATAATAATTAAGCTTTACAGCTGTACATAATTTTTTTGTGTTAGAAAAATACATATCAATGTTTTTGGAAATCTTCTGACTGGTAACGTGACACTCAAGGCGAATTCATTCTAAGAGGTGACCGCAATAATACAATAAATACAACAATACAAAAACAACAGGCATTTTGTTTTTGTTAAAATGTATCCATCTTGTCAAAAAAATTAACCCGTAAACCTACTTAGGAAATTAATTACGGCCATTAAAACAAAAAAATTAATTTTATATACTGAAAATTCGTACGGTTTTGGTATCATGCTAAATTACACAATAGTGCAGCACCTATAAATTAAAAAAATTATTGCACACAGTCAATAACATTTCCACTTTACGTAAAGAACATTGTCTTTATATGGTCATCGAGAAAAATGGCGTATCATGGTCATCGAGAAAAATGGCAGCGGCAAATGTTATTTCTTACTGCCATAGTTTAGGCACCTAGTTGGAGAGATCGAATAAATTTTTTTTTTGGTAATTCATCACTCGTCTAAATAAATATAAATATAGTAAATCTAGGTTGTAGATTAAAAGAATATTGTATTTAAGCGTTAGGGCTTAAATATTGTTAATCATCTTGCAAAAATTTTAATATAATTGGCTTTGAAAAAGTAATCCTGAAAAATTTCTAGTACGTATCGTTAAGGATACATGCGGTACATAAGAGGGTTTATGAATACGAAATTGATTATCGAAACAAAATACACAAAAAACAAAAAAATTTTGACAACGACGATACACCACAGCTGGCTTATTAAGGCCACCTTCTATGAATTCGCCTTGGTGACACTTCTCGACGATTTCTTGTAGTTATGCGCATTTGTTGATCTCGATGACTCTCGGTTGAATCATCTTGGTTACTTGTACTTGTTGTGGAAGCTGGTTCATTAACTGTGGTGTTACTTGATGAAGCTTGGGATGTAGATGGTGAAGTATTTAGAGGTGCTAGAGATTGGGTGTCATCATCGCTAAAACTAGTATATGGATTGTCGATTGAAAAAGTGCAATATTTCATTTGGTTTATGTGTCGTCTGCAAACACCTTTTTCCGTATTTATAATAAATATAACCTTTCCAATTTTTTCTTGAATAATATTTGGTATCCACTTTTTCCCCTTACCGTAATATCTGACGTAGACATTATCATTTACTTGAAATTTGCTAGAATTTAACAAGCTCTTCTGAAATTTTTTGAAGACACTAACAGCTGAGATAGTGCGTACAGGTCTATTACGCATTAGTTCTGCATGTGATTTGCCCTCTGTATTTGGCATAAGACGGTAGGTTGAGAGGAATTTTTGTACAGCATCTTTTACAGGCATTTCATCATCGATGTTTTTTACAGGCGTTTTAAAAGTTCTAACGAAACGTTCCTCCAAACCATTTGAAGCAGGATGAAAAGGTGTTGTTGTGATATGACGTATGCCAGCTTTCATGCATAATTGTTCAAATTTTTCAGAGCTCAGTTGCGGACCATTGTCACTTACAATTGTATTTGGTATGCCTTCAAATAAAAATATAGCTAAAAGAGCGGAAATAGCATTCTCTGTTGTGGTATTTCTCATTGAATAAATTGTAAATTGCGAATAAGAATCGACACAGATGGGCCACATGAAATTAAATATAGGATCAGCAGAATCCACGTGTACTCGTTCCCACGGCTTAGTTGATTTAAGCCAGCTTTCGTACTCTTTGATAGGAGCTTAATTCTGAATTTTGCATATTTCACAATCAGAGGCTATTCTTGTGATGTTATCGTCGATGTTGTTCCACCATATGTATTGCCTAGCAAGTTGTTTAATTTTGACAACGCCCCAAAGTCCATTCTGAAGCATCTTTAATTTTTAAAACATTTGGTATGATGGCACAAATATAGTTTGTTTCTAAATAAAGCAAAACGGTTTTATTGCTGGTCGTTCTGATGGAAGCCGTTCAGGACAACCATTTTTCACATAATTGTAGACTTCGCGTAATGTTTTGTCAGATTTGAAATATTTTTCAATATCGGCTTTTATAGGAAAATCATCAAAAGAAATTTGGAAACATGAACGTTTCCTTATCAAATTTTTCGTCTGTTGGAAGAGGAAGGCGTGAAAGCGCATCCGCGTTACCATGATCGGCAGTTTTACAATATCTAATTTCCATGAGTGTCACGGCCCAGCGTTGAATACGTAGAGCTATCATAGTTGGCAAATGTTTAGAAGGGTTAAAAATGCTTGCCAGAGGTTTGTGATGAAAACGTTTAACACCAAAGATTATTGCAAGACCTTCCTTTTCTATTTGGCTGTAGTTTGATTGTGCTTTGTCAAGTGTCTTTGAAGCGAATGTGTTCGGCCTTTCGGTTCCCTCTGGAATACGTGAGAAATAACAGCGCCGATACCGTATGGTGAAGCATTGGTAGCAAGAATAAGCGGTAATTTGTTCTGAAAGTGTGCAAGTTGAGGTGCGTTGCCAATATACGATTTGAGGTCATTGAAGGATTTTTGGTGCTCTTTTCCCCAATGAAGAGGTACATCCTTCCTGCGTAACATATTGATTGGTGCTGCTATATTCGAAAAATTTGATAATTATTAAAATTTGATAATTATGATAGTAATTAACTTTACCCACGCTTCAAGTTGTTTGATATCTTTCGGATGTTTCAAGTTTTTAACTGCTGCAACGCCAGATTCATCAAGTTCATCCTTCTGAACTGATTTGACTGCGTAAGTATGTAATTTTGTTTTTAAAAAATTCACATTTCTCTTATTTACAACGAATGCCATTAGCTAACAATAATGGAAGTACATTTTCAAGACGTTGAAAATGTTCTTGTAGAGTTGGTGCTGATATTATGATGTCATCCAGATAGTTAGCACAACCTTCTATACCATGAAGAAGTTGCTCGATGTACTTTTGGAAAATAGCTGGGTCGCTAGAGATGCCATAAGGTAGACGTTGGTATTGGAATAATACAAGCGGCGTGTTGCTTTTTGTTTCTGTATCCTCTTTTGCTTTCATTGTTACTGTTATTAGTACCGTTGCATTTAGACATACAGACTGGAGCAATGTGTCAATTTTTTCAACGCTTATTACATATGGCATTTTTGAATTTGCATTCTCCTCTACTATGAGAGCTAAAACAACCCGAACATGATTTATATTTTTGTTTCTTATTTTGAATGTCTTTTTAACGAACGTTTGTCTTTTCACAAAGTTTACTTCAACTGTTTTTTCATTTGTATTCTCCTTAATTGTAGCAACAGTTCTTGTGGTTACTTCATACGATTCTGCTACTAACAAAACATCTGCAAGTGTTGCGTTCAGCATTTGTAACGCGGCAGAGCAAACTGCGTCGTGAGGGGTGTTTAAGATAATACGGTCTCGTATCATATCATCAACAAAGCTGTTGGCACATGCGGTCAAACTGCGAACGTATTTGCAGGCTCTGGCTAAACACGAAAGTCTGCCACCCATTCTTTGTATGACTGCAAACTTTTGCCTTTTGAAAACTTTATAACGTGTCGCTACGATGTGTTGGCTAACTTTAAAATGCTGATACAACTTTTCTGTCAACTGTGCAAATTCTTAAGCAGATCAAATACTTCGGAATCGCACCATAATAGAAAAACGATTTTTGTTTTTCTGCGGACGTAACCGAATATACGACGGAGTGCTGCTCCAGCTGCTGCAAATATGAGTCCCAGTGCTGCTGCTCCTTGTTGAATTCGTGGAACGCTGGTACCATCAAATGGTCATTGGTGAGAGTTAAGGGAGTTCAATCCATCAAGAATTGACTGCATCCATAGTTGTTGTTGAGACAACCGATTTTGTGTGAATTCTTGTTGTTGTTTTAACAACAATTCAAAACCATTTAAATTGGTCATTGCTTTGTTGTTCACACAAACACACACAAAGGGGAAAAATATAAAACTGCACCGGTACTCTTGTTCTTTTTTCCTTTTTGTTCCCTCTTTTAATCACTCGTCACCAAATGTAAAGTTGTGTAACACACGCATGTGAGGATGAAATGAAACTGAGTTTTTTATTTAACATATCTTAAGTCTATTATTAACAGAGTTCTTATAAAACGAAATAAATGCAAGAGTTGAAATATTAAGTATATTTGAAATTAATAAATATGGAGTGGATAGCGTTGTCACGACCTTGTAACCAAAATTAAAATAAAAAATAAGCAAATAAGGAAAAAATAACCAAATTTTTTCATATAAATGTATTTGTTTTGAACAAATTTAAGGTTTAATACATAAATTGTATCTGTATTAATTATTTGTAGTTAAACTACAAATAATAAATTAAGGTCTTTATTTATTTGTATTAAATTTTTTTATAAAAGTTATTATACATTTCCGTCTAAAGCGACAAAATAAAAATTGTAGTCCTCTAAGATATTCAATATATAAAAACAATTAAAAATACATAAAGTTTTAGAGCAGTCTTCATCCCAAACGAAACATTGTAAATAGGATTTCTCTTTCAATATCGTATTATTTCTTTTTTTAGCATGAGCGTAAACATGTTTACATTCATACATGTTTTCTTCTTTGTTGATTTTGTATCTCGTTTACGTTCGTCCCTTTTGAATCGTTGTTGTTTGTTGTTTAATTCCTTATTCTTTTTTCTTGTTATACTGATTTTGTTGTTTATTTGTTAATGAAGTAAACAAGTCCGTTGTTTTGTTTTTGTAGCTTTTTTTTAACATTTTAGTGTTAAAGGACGTTACACCATTTCCATTTTCGTAACACTGCCGCCCATTTAAGCCTGTTCGTCCCGAATAGGCTCATTATCTTTTCTCCATATTTCGCCAGTTGATCTACGAGTCCGACTTTCACTTTTACTCGGGGGCTATAAACTTCCTGTGTTCCGTACATTAATTCGTTTAGTCTATTAATTTTATTTAAAAGATATACTACTTCCTCCATGACTTTCATTTTTCGCTCTCTACTTACTGCAAGTCTGGAAATCATGCGAGCAGCTCCTGGGCTAGTGCGAAGGCCACGGTCTCTACTGAGGTTGTCTTCTGGATGGTGAACGCTTGAGGTGTTACGGGTGACATAGATTCTATATCAGGAGCACTTGTAAAGTCACAATACTCGGATTCGTGGCGGTTATATGGACTACTAGAATTAGACAATGTCTCGCGCCAATAGTCCGCATCGTCATTACGCGGCGAATCGACAGAGCCAGCTTCGGAAAGCGATCGCATTGTTGAGCCTACAGTTCCTACACTCGCTATTTCCACACTGACGTCATTCGATTGTAGATTTCATTTGGACGTTTTCCTGCAAACATGTGCTTATCTTTGTCTCGTTCTTGTTCTCGTTCCTTGCGCTGTAAATTTTCAAATTTAACATCAATAATTATCTGCTACCTGTACAATTTTCCATGTTTTTTATTTCGGTCCTTTCCATCTAAGTCTGTCTCTCGAACCCTTTCTGCCAGACGTCGTTGCAGTTCCCGACCCTTGTAGTCATTGTAGTCTTCTAAAAACTCTTTAAGCCGTTCCACGTCCTTTTCCCGCGCTTTCTTCTCTGTCTTTTTGTACTCAAGTAACTCTTCCTCTATTTCTTTTTCACGTTGCAGGTCTCCAACGTTTTTCACAACTTTATTCTCGCGTTCCTTTTCACGCTCACGTTCTCTATCGCGTTCACTTTCTTTCTCTCTCTGCTCACTTTTACGGTCTTTATCTTTTTCCATTGGTGAGGAAATATCGATCAGTCGTTACCTCTGGGTACCCGTCGCAATGGGAACACCTTCTCATATTTGTTCATCGGTATCCCACTCTAGTTTGCTACTACTTTCGCCCATCTTTTTACTCTCTTTCTCCCCAGCATAATCAGTAATGTTTTCAACTTCCCATTCTTTTTCTTCGTCGATTGCTTTCTTATTTCTTCGACCGGCGGCTGCCTTTCTTCCTGTATTTTTGGCTAGTGTAGAACCTTGCTTCGCCGATTTTTTTTTGTTTCTTCTTATATCTCTCAATGATTTCAGGACAACTAAGTGTTTCCTCCGGCTCTCAGGTGGCGTCAGCCTTTGCATATCCCTTACATCTGATTAGGAAACACCACCCAACCATGTTCCATCTTGTGACCAACAATGTCCTTAACTTCGTATTCCTCCTCTTCACCGTCATCATCTTCTTCATCATCTCCACCATCATTGTCTTTATGAGAGGTTTTTTTGACTTTAGCTTTTCCTTTGACAGCTCCCTTTGCCATCAGATTTACTTCCATTCTCCTTTGGGCTGCCGCCATTTAATGGCTCCTCGTCACTTTCTGCGTCTGTGGTTTCCTTTTCTAAATTTGATACTTCCGTGTCAACCGTCTTTTCTAGACTAGAACTCCCCTTGCTGATTGAGACTTTTGTTTCCTGCAGCTTCTCCTCCAATTTCCTTTCAATTTTTGCCACCAATTTTGCTTGCATTTTCTCCATTCTCTGCTCAGGAGCTTCTTTTAATTCAGCAAGTAACTTTTGGTTTTCTGCTTGCATTTGTTCCATCAAAGCGGCTAGCAACGAATTTAGGTCCATAACGCTGGGGTTTGCAGGTGCCTGTAACTCTCGTTCCTCCTCATCTTCGAACTCGTAACAATCAATATCGTCGCCCTGATGCTGAAGTTTCTCCTTTAGCCGCCTTTGGAATTCATTTTTCGTGTTTGGCAGCTGTAATTTACCCAACTCTCTGTTAATTCGTTCCACTCTTAATTCGGAGAGTTTCATTTTTATTTTTCTTCTTTTATTTATTTATTTTTACTCTTAGATTTTGCAATCCCACTTCTGACACCAATTGTTACGTTTTTACCTTTTAAAAACATTTCAAAACTTTTAAAGTCCTTTATTATTCATACAACTTTTGTGT
Source organism: Sarcophaga bullata (assembly GCA_005959815.1). Taxonomy (NCBI): domain Eukaryota; kingdom Metazoa; phylum Arthropoda; class Insecta; order Diptera; family Sarcophagidae; genus Sarcophaga; species Sarcophaga bullata. The sequence continues at coordinate 561 of QOCX01001619.1, read as the reverse complement.
GCCACTGTTCACAACTGATTCTAATAACAACAATTGCTTTATTTGTTATTCCTTTGTTTATGCCCTTTGCGATAAACAATAACATTTATCACACAATTGTTCTGTAGATCTTTGTAACGGAGATCTTCAAGCCACGATTGCTTTCTTCACACGCACAGCGTCTTCACACAAGAATGACTGAACTTTTATCCTCACTTTGCATGCCTTGCCTTGCCTTTTATATAGCGACGTAAACAGTCTAATGAATGTTCTCGTAGGCGGAGGTTTTAGTCTTCGCCTTCTCGAGATTTCTATAAATGTAAACATGGTGTTTACATACATACATGCTTTCATACATACATGTTTTTGTATCGTGTTTACTTTCGTCCCTTCAGAGTTATTCTTTGTTGTTTACTTCCTTTTCCTTGTTATACCGATTTTGTTGTTTATTTGTTAATGAAGTTAATAGGTCCGTTGTTTTGTTTTTGTAGCTTTTGTATAACATTTTAATGTTAACAATATATACATACATATTACATATATAATATAATATATATAATATATATATATAATATAATATAT